>JAOXNQ010000001.1:0-194203 GCA_028571165.1 Hypoxylon perforatum
ATTTAATTTAATAATATAAAAAAAAAAATAAATATATAAAAATAAATTTTTTATTATATTTAATTATTTATTTTTTAATTATTAATCTAAATATTTAAATTATATTTAAATATAAAATACCTTGAAATTTTTTTTATAATTAGAATCAATTTTAGTTTATTATTACTTTAAAACTAAGAATTAAAGAGTACGTATCTGACCTATGAAATCAAACTGACAGAAATAGTAGGCGGGATTGTAACATAGCCCTCGACAGATACTTTCTTGTCTTGATTAGTGTAAGTAATAGTGTATGTCATCTAAAATGTTTAATGGTATCGTACCTCGGGGAGTTGTAAGTGGGAGAATCAGATGTCCGAGCCACGGTGCTTTGTTGAACACTATCGAAATTGCGTCAAACACATGAAGGCCGGCCAGACCATGGCGATTGAAATGGCGAGCCCAGTTAAGTTTGACCTGCATATCTATCTTATATCTGCCGCCTTTTTTAATATACGACCTAGACACCTCATTTAGGTGTTCTAATATCAATGAGCAGAGATCACAGCCATTGTTAGCTGATGATTCTAGGGTTTTCAATGAGTTGTGATGTCGATAATGTTGGTATTCATATTCTACGACCAGACCAACCAAACCACGGATTGAGAGAACAGAGCAATACTGACATCGTGCAGCCATTCGAGCGGCGAGGAGGGCGATAATCATAAACTCAACAGTTCTGAAGTTAAGTTGAGCCTGGATCGTGGATTGTGGTAACGCACAGGTAAAGGGTCAATGCGGACCCTGGTTGCCTAGAAGATACAGTGATTGCCTAAAGTCAGTAATCTATAAAGAGGCGTACCGCTTCCTTACCTACCTGGAACACAGCCCTTCTTCTACTTCTTTCTTTTACTATCGCATTTGAGCATATTTCTGTTATGATAATATCTGGTAGATGGATATTTTCATGTGTAAGACTGGGTGGGGGCTGCGCCACAAGGGCGCTCAGCGCAATAGCCTGAGTTTTAACAGGCTAGCAGCTGGTTGTCACCTAAAATCTTACCTTGCCACATGAAAGCTCAACGCTGCGGCTAGCTTTTGTAGCGATTTTTATGCGCACGCGCGATATTAGGCGACTAGGCGGCTAGGTTCGTGATAGATGCTAGCAAGATGCTAGATGTTGGATGCTGGCCAGCTTACTCAGGCAGGTCAGGTTACCCAATCAGAAGCCCTTAATCCTTAAGCCAAATCTGCTAGAAAATTTTTTCGATACAATACCCTGAGTTAAAACTTACCTAGGCACATATTATCCCCGGGGTGTCTGAGTGCGAGCACACCTCCTGGTGAAACTCCCTGGGTTGGCTTTCGTAGGGTGAGGCCTCGAAGTGCTTGCTCTAAGGGTGCTGCTACAGGATAGGGCATTAGAAGGATAAGGCAATCTACACAAGGTCCACAGGGGAAGCATAGTATTATTAGAAGACTAGAGCTAACAGGTAGGTGTAATTACTAAACCACACTGCTCAAATGATCACAAGTTGTCGTCGTCGCCCGCCGAGGCACCACCAAACTCATCAATTTTCCTTGCGACGCCACGCCTGCTGGGTCACTGGCCAGCATTTGGCATAACTGTCATTGACAGAATGGCGTGGTGGCGTTGAAATCGCTCACGCAGTTCCCCGGTTCTCGTTTCCGTCGGGCTAGTTAAGAGAATCTTAACTGGGACGTAGTATGAGAGTACTTCGTCCTCAGCTAATTTGCACAGCATGTCAACAACTTTGTACAGTCCCTCGCAGTATTCCTCTTGCTCATAGGCGAGCACCCCGTCGATCACCACCATGAACGTAGTTCTTGGTGAGTGGCGAATTAAGGTAGTAAAAAGCTTGGTGAGATGCTCGAGGTCGCCGCCCTCGACTTTATTGAGAGATATGTCCGGATCCAGCGTATAGCCCCAGCACGCAGACGGACACTGCCGCAGAAGCTGCGCGATGAAGCTGCGCACGAGACCGCTCGCCCCGATATTTTCGTTATGACGCTGGTCGAGGTGCCGCCCGCAGAAGAAGACAAGGCCGACCAAGTTGGGACGGGTTCGCACCTTTTGGACGATAGCGGTACACAGCTTCGATAGCGGCGAGATCTCGGGATAGTCATTGACATCATAGTCACCGTGAACCAGGAGCCTCCTCGATCCTCGATCAACGAACCAATCCTGGAAAGCCGACGTGCTGAGGACCTGCTCTGCACGCCCCCAATCCTCATTAGGGAAACCACCAGCCTGATCTAAGATAGTGTCCATATCCTGTTCGTCAACGTTGGAGCTGCCGAGAAGTGCGAGGAGCGATTGAGGAATGCAGGTACGCTCCGGGTATGGAAGAGCCCCCGGCTCGGGTCTGAGGGTCCCGAACTCCATTGAGACTATAGACGCTACTTCGGGGTCAAGGAGGTTCTGTCACGGAGGTTCTTTCTCTAGTAGATCGTCTATGGGAGAGTATGGAGTCAGCGTTATGCCATAGTGTTTAGACTTCAGGTTTCTACCAAGGGTAACATACTCGTATTCGATTCAATTTCGTAGCATTTGATAATAGGCAAGAATCTGTTGAGAGCTTCTATCGCCCGAGCTTGCCCCTGGCTGAGTTTAACTACTTCGGTTACAATAGTCTCGCTCTCTTCAAATACCAGTCAGTCTAGTTTTCAATAATCGCTTGGCTACTGCGACTGATAGGTTGGCATTTATGTTTCTTTTGAAGATAACTGAAGCTCTTTCCAGCTTCCTTCTCCAGTATGTTTCCGTCATCTTTGATCTAATCTCGAAAGGCCGTGACACTGAGTACCTAGTCAGAAACCGTATTTGCTATGACATCCCTAAAATGTGTGACTGTTATCGTCAATTAAGGATGGCTACTATGTATAGTGATTAAGTATGTGCACGTAAGTGTGAATCATATAAGGGATCGTTCATCAAGCCTTGCCATGCTGCCGTGCTCGTTGCCTTGCTTGAGCCCTTCGCTAATGATCCGATATGTCCGCTATTACCCATCGACGTGACACAATTTTAGGGCACACATGCGTGCCGCGATAGCTGAGTTTAAGCCTGGCTGTTCGCTCTTGAATCCGACATGGTGGAATCTTCTGCCATGTTCTACGCTGCGCTGTGCGTGAGCAAAGGCCTGCCGATCAGGGCTGGCTTTACTTTGGCGCTGCCGCATGTTCAGGTCGTCTTCGCGCGGGAGAAGGAGTGGGCTTCACAGTACGGTCATGTTGATTGATGCTTTTGGGGGGATCTCGGGCCGATATCCCTCGCTTCAATCAGCCACAGAAGAGTAAAATGGATAATAATTCATATTTTCTACATAATTTATGCACATGCAGGAGGCCCAGAAGCCTTAATCTAGTCCGATTTCATAGATCACTATTCCTCTAGCCACCCATCTCCTTCGTACTTATTTCTTACCATTCGTGAGCCATAGACAACGTGTCTCAGAAAACGAAAGAAAATTCGTCACCTCACCTAGTCAGCTAGTGGGCACTCTGAAAAGAGCGATTAAAATCCAGATCCAAAGGAAGAATAAAACCCACGTCGGGCGGGGACTCGTCAACCGAAATGGCGGTGGTTATAGGTACACCACAGCGACAATGCCGTACGTACCCCCTAAGGTACGCACAGCACACCCGTAATTTAATATCCGCAACTTGATTCGTTTGACTTGACTCGATTCGATTATCTACACCTCGGCGCTGGAATCAAGGTGTAGACAAAGGATTACCCTCACGCGCCTCGCCATTCTCGCGATGTTCGGGGATTCTACCTACACAAACACTTAACAACGCTATGAATCATGAGCTTGGTAAGCAGGTAAGGGTGAAATACAGAACACCTATCTAAAGTAGGCACCTGATCATCCAGCTGTAGGTACATAGTCACGGATCAGGGGGTATCAAACAGGTTTTGAAGTCAAGTCACCTATTTACCAAAAGAATAAATTGCGAGGATGCCTGACTGTATCGAGAGGGGCAACTAATCAGTCACGCCCTAGATGAGGCTCTGTCGAGCTGAAATTTGAGCCGCAAGAATATCTCGCTCTCCCTTAAAAGCGTCTTGTTTTCTTTCCTTTTCTATTCTGGTCTCGATACAAGATACTAGGAGTATCGAGAAAATCTAGACAATGGAAGAATTCTCGTTGCTCAGCACTGCCTTGGGCGATAGCCCAACAGTCCCTATGTCACATCAGTAAGACTAACTAACTTCGTTCTATTAGATGCTGCATACTGATCTACTTTAAAGCAAGAATGATATTTTCATCCAAAAATGGAAAGAAGCTCTGGCTCAGTGTCGAAATATACTCATAGAAGCAGACCGAATGGAGATCGGGAGATTCAGCTCTCCGGAGGCTCTACTTGAAGACTTGAAGACGAAACTCGAGCTTCAACAGATTCATATCAAAAACTCTTTTGTTTCTCGAGCAATCGCAAATCTAAAAATCCCAATCGTTACACTCAAGAAAGCATTGGATATTTTGTTCCTGGCTATGAGACCTAGTTACCTGGAGACCATCCTCGTCTGGGGCTTGCTTTATCTAACTATCAAGGTACGGGATAGGGTATATGACGTTTAACTACGATCTCTTGCTGACTACGTCCTACTAACAAAAACAGTCATCGCTTGGCGCTGAAGCTAAATGGAAAGAACTCATGATAACCCTGACTAGGACGAATGGGACTCTACAGCGGTGTGCAGCCTACAATAAGCTTGCTGACAACGAGGAGCTCAAGGAAAATCTCTTGGCTATGTTCATAGCTTTGATCAAGTTATGGGCTTCTACATCTAAATGGATGAGAGAGAACCCTAGTAAGTTTCTTTTAATTACATCTGTAGAGATAACTAATGGCATACACAGTCTACAATGCAGCGGCCGATTATCTGACCGACTCCTTCAGAGCGACAATCGAAGAGATGGAATACGCAACAAATGTGATGGAACATTGCTATTCGTCCCGCCTCGCCGGCAAAGGTCAGAATCGAAGCTTGAACCGGACGAACATGGCATTCAAAGACACTGCTCAGAAGACGACAGAAAATGGAATAACGTTTCCCCACAGAGACCTGCCCCCTGACAACGTGGAAATATTCGTAGGAAGAGAAGATATCCTGTCAGATATTCACGACGCTCTTTCACCTTGTGAGTATCCGGTTACCCAGCACTTCACTATCTGGGGTCTTGGAGGAGTTGGCAAATCGCAATGTGCGCAGGCCTACGCAAAGAAGTACAGCAAAGACTATGACGCCATATTCTGGGTACGAGCGGAAAACGAAGTATCATTAAACCAAAGCTTCTCAAATATTGCAGTCAACCTGAGACTAGTAAGCGCATCTAGCGGAAGCTCACCCAGTGCCAGTCGAGATCTTGTTCTGTCTTGGCTCAGATCCTGCAGTAAGATAAACCATTCCGTTCCATATCTAACATGAGCTAACAATCTGCAGACAAAAGGTGGCTCATGATTTTTGATAATGTCGAGGACCTAGATACTATCTTAAATTCTACGCCAACATCCCGAGGAGCTGTCCTCTATACGACACGTTCTCCTACTGTGGCCACCAACACAAGAGGGATGGTGAAGACGAAAAGACAACTCAAAGCATTCCAGGACCGCGAAGACTGGACCATGTTCTCCAGTATGTTGATAGGGTATCACAAGTTATGGCCGAAGGACAGTCCAATCTCCGAAAAGGAAGTTGAGGCTGCCAAAAAACTTCTCTTGAAACTAGGAGGCCTGCCACTAGCTATCAAGCAAGTAGCTGCGTTGATCAGACACAAACGCATGGACGTAAGCCGCTTCCTGATTTGGTATGAGAAAGAGGCGGGTGATATTATTAATATACTGGGCGTCAAAGGCTTGAGAGTTGATCCCGACTATCCCTTTACGATCGAAACAGTCTGGAACATGTCCTTCATGGAGCTGCAGAAGAGACGAGATGACAATTCATCGGAAGCATACAGCCTTTTAGGTCTCTTGTCATTCCTATCACCGGACGAGATTCCAATGGACATGTTCAAGTCCAAATACCCCGGCCTCCGTTTCTGTGGAGATGAGGATCTCCTTGCGTATGTTGCACCTATCTTGATCCTACATGCCTCGGTAGAACATTTGCTGATACCAAAATCTAGTCTGGAGAAACCCAAGGAGGAATTATTGGAATTGGCTTTAGTCGATGCTGCCGAGGACAGCCTCTCGATACACCGCCTCGTCCAAACAATATTCCTCCACCATATAGATTCAGACGGACTCAAGATGTCATTCGATGTGGCGTGTCGTCTGCTCAATTCTGCTTTCCCGAAGCAGCGGTTTGGCCGCCCCTTGATACCAGAATGGCCTACGTGCATAATATTCGCGCCGCACGTACAGAGCCTGGCGAGACGGTTTGTCGAATTCCGCCGCAGACTGGTAACAGTTGACGACCACTTTCTGGAGGTTCTGAGCAATTGTGCATGGTACTTGCATGAAATAGGTAGTTGGAATGACTGCTTAGAAATGGCTCGCATCGCTATCGAAGCTTGCACGGATAAAGACAGTCTCATTTACTCACATTTGCAAAACACTCTTGGAAGCTGTGCGTTTGAGCTCAATGATCTCGACACTGCTAGGGAGGGGTACGAATCTGCCTTGTTTATTCGCCGCCGCAAACTCGATAAAGCAGATGAAGATCTGCTGTGCACGCTCAATAACTATGCGAACCTGCAGAACGGTTCTGGCCACCCTGGGGAAGCACTGGAGCCCTATGCCGAAGTGCAAGCATTCCGGGAAAAGATGGGCGAAGATACACTAGTGCCACTCGCCCTCACCTATTGTGGCACAGGGCAGGCTCTGGTACAGCTAAGACGATATGATGAGGCTAAATACTTCTATGACAAATCTTTCAAGGTCGTCAAAGAGAAATACGGACCGAAGGGCCATTACGTTGCTCAGTAAGTTGCACGGCATACCTATTATGAACAATACTGATACCGCCTTTTTAAAGTATTCTATACTTGTATGGCAACATGGAATTGGCCAAAGGAGACCGACTGGCCGCTTTGAAGTACTACCAAGAAGGGCTTGATATCTACCAAGAAACAAATCCCTCTCATATGCTTACAGCATGTCTCTTATACAAGATCGGATGCATTAAGCACCTCGAGGGGGAAATCCAAGAGGCCAGGTATGTATTACACCACAACCACTAGATAATGTTATGTCAGCTTCCTAGTGTCCCTTGCTAACTCAAAAAAGAACCACACTCGAAGCCTCTTTGGCAATCTCGCAACATATAAAGTCAGAAGGTAACGTGGCCAGAATTGCTCGGAAACTGTGGCCGTTGCTATTGGGCGACAGCGCCACCGGACCACAGAAGCGCGTGCAAATGATGTTTGATACTTGGGAGAGAAAGTTCTTGAACGACGAACCTGATCTGATCACCGACGCTGAGCTTGACAAATCTTTCGATAATCTAGTTTGCTTATTCTTCCGTTAATTGGGTATTTTCGAGGCGGGAATGGAAATCTGTCGAAATTGAGATCAGTTCATTGTATTAACTACTTCCTATCATATCAATCCTTATAACCTAATTTACGGGACCATTTGATGGTATATTCTACATGGGTGTTAAGGCGGGTGTGTGTAACAGGGGCCAGCATCTAAAGCTTGTAACTGGAGGATCAATTTAATTCAGAATCCTCTTAGGTTCTAAGGTCCTTGATTCCTCCCTCTATTTTTAAGGGGCAGCCTGTACCTAACTGTCCTGGTTGTCCCGTTTAGGCAGCGATCTCGATATTGGCGCCGATGGCTGCCTTGCAGGACGCCTCAATCGCTGGCCAACCTCTCATATTCCCTCAATGACATTCGGAGCTCTTCTGGCCGCTTCGTCTCTTCAACACCTGCATATTCTTGTCAATCGTATGGCTCTGAAGCTATCGCTGATCTCTTGGCATGATTAGCCATGTAAGACTAAGTTTCACCTTATCTGCTCGGGGCCGCAGAATGCGAACCCGTACGACTGTCAAGCGCCAAATAAGAAGGAGCATAAAATGACGATCTCTTTCCTAAGTAAGCGAAAACTCTCAGTTCTCGTACGCTGGAACAGGCAGGCGTCGTTATATGATATGAGTCCCGCTGTCAAGAGCTTTTTTATAACAACCAGTAAATGAATCAGGTAGTTATTTAAAACATAAATAATATCTAGTGATTAATTGATGGAATGACTCATTTTCCATGACGCTTTTTGTCTAGCTAAACAGTTTATAACATATATCTCTTTGCTTGGCTTTCAATTCCTAGGCTACCTAAGGTAAGTTCAGGTATTTACTTGGATCGATCCATCAGTGCTAAGTACTCTTGCAAAAGAAACTTGATAGTTTCCTTTGCCGGGTCATACTTATCCAACGCTCGAATAAGTTCCTCTATGGCTTTTCTCTTTTCCCAGAACCTTTCCATATTCTTAAAGGTGAGTAGTGCCTTAACCACCTCTTTATTTCGATAAACAGCGGCGGTCCACAGTCCATAGAGTAGTCTCTCTGCATCTTCGCCTATCCAGACCCTAATCAATTTTGGGTTCTCTGAGTCGAATGGCCTTCGCGAAAACAACCGCAGAATTTCCTGGCTTGGTATGATAACTAGGAAGACCTTAAGGGCTTCATGATAGCCATTTTGAATTGCACAAAAAGCGCCCTCGTCTACTGCGTCATACGAAATGTAGTCGGGTTTGACGCAAGTGTCATCTGTTCTAGCCAGTAGAGCTGTTTCCCGCAGTTCTCGCAAGTAGGTTATATCGTTGAACCCGAAGCGTCCCAGTGATCGTAGTGTTGCTGAAAATCTAGATGCTATTCCATCGCGACTTTTCCAGTCAAGGCCCATTGAGCATAGAAGCTTGTGAAACTCAAGAGATGTGTCATATCTGATGCTGGATATAAATGAGTGGTTAGTGTACAAGTAAACTTTCCATTCCCACATCTCGAAAAACCAGATAGCAGGGTGCAACTGGATCTGCCACGCCTTAGCAGCGTACTTTATGATTCTCTTGTATGAATCTATGGCTGTGGGGTTTTTGTTGTATGTGTGTACCGCCAGTTTGGTGGGTAGGTTTCTCAGGATATATCGTAGTAGAGGTCTCTTTTGTAGGTAAAGGCAAAGGTTATCCCAGCTTTTGATCAGGCGACTGCAGTCGACGGTAAGTAGAAGCTCCATATAGTCAACGCAAGCTGTAATAATAGGGTCTGCACCGTGAGCGTCATCAAGGCCAGAGAACTCTGATTCAGAACGGTTAAGAAGGAACTCCCTTGCAGTTCGATGTATCAACTGGACTGAATCGTCGGAATCCAGGGCACCATTCCCTTGAAGAGCACACCTTCCTTCTGGTATTATCTCAATGAACCCGCCACAGATGTGCGACAGTTGTTTCCAGGTTGGATTCCACGGGTCTTCTTGCTGTAAAATAAAGTGCTCGCTGAGGAAGTTCCTGCGGGTATCGTCTGAATAGTCACGCCAACCGAATATAGCTATGACCTCCCGCATATCGCAGAGAGTCATTGTGTCTCCGCCAAAGAGCAGCCACGAGAAAACATAGCTGGATTGTTGTGGTTTCCAGGATTTTTTGGCCTTAAGTTTCTCAAGCATACCTTCGTAGGTCCTTGAAAGGTCTGTTGGAAATTTGCCGAGCTCCATCCTGAGCTGCGAAACAGAGTCCGCTCCGTCGTTGGCAATCGACTCCATCTCACGGAGGGCCAAAACAACCCACAGTATTACACCGTCAGCATTCATTAATAGGTATTTCTTGATAGGTTTGAGCTCAGGAATGTCAGGAACGTCTTCCACGTTCGTAGAGGCCGAGCTGTAGATCATCAGAGGCCTGGCAGGACCGGAATGTAGGCGCTCATAGATGATGGATATCCCATATCGAATTATTCTTTCGATATCATGGTGATTTTCGTCCTTCATGTTAATGGAGTACGCCGGTTTGAGAATAGATTGAATGGAAGGTTCAGGCCGACTAAGAATGATGACGTGGAATATATTTCCGGCTTGTGATTCGCATAACTTGGATAGCAGGTGAGCAAGACGTTCCCTTGATGTTCCTGGGTCTTCTCCGTCTTCTGATTCGTCAAGCCCGTCAATTATGAGAAGGAAATTGAGGCGGTCCCCATCGCTTGTTTGGTCTCGCAATTGTAAAAGGGTATCTTCAAGGAGGTCATGTTTCCACGGATTGTGACTGTTCACCATCGCTTTGCGAAAACAAGGTTTGTAAAGTCGATACAAAGCTTGTTTTTTCTCCAGAATTTGATACAGAATAGACCGTAGCATCCATAAGTGACCATTCTGTTTTGGCTTGCCACTGATATTATAGAAGAAGTCAGCTATGACAATATTGTTGGCGTCTTTACACAGTGAACGTCGAAGGGATGCTGCAAGAGTCGACTTCCCACTACCTGCTTTACCGTAGACCCATAATAGACTGGAACCTCGTTCACGCCAATCATGGTATATCCGGTGCTCTCGAATCCACTTAGTGGTATTCTCCGCCTCTTTCCTAACCTCGTCTCTTCGACCATGTAGCGGTTCAAAATGCAAAGACTTTAAACACGCTGTGTATAGGTCAGTGAAATGTGTAGCCTTACTAACTGCAAGTGACATACCTTTCATTTCTTCATGTTCATTAATCAGGCTTGCAGGGACATCAGTAAATGTATCCTTCGGGGGACGCCTGGTTGATCTTGGTGTCCCAATGATTAATGCTTTATGCCGTATAGAGAGAGAAATACTAGGGTCTGACTTCGGCCAGCTGCCATAGTACTTGAGATGCAAGCATTTAAGGCCTTCATCCAAAGCTTCGTACAGTTGGTCATTAAACCCGATGAATATAAGAAAGGTATTTCTGTCAAGGCAGGATAATGCACAGAAAAGAATCATCCACTGTTGCTCCCACGAAGCGTTTTCTGAGCAGAATACATCCTGCCATGAAGTGCCTAATCGAGTTTGAGTGCCTTCCGCTTCACATAGTAACGCGAAGACTTTTTGTATCGGTAAACTGCGCCAGTGGTAGCAGTGAAGGATCTGGGCAAGCAATCTCCGAGGGAGCTGAGTCTTCCATGCTTCGCCCTGTACTTCTTGGGCGGCATTGATAGGCGCAAGGCCCCAAATAACACCAGTATCTTCAGACTGCAGATGTTCGCAGAAGGCGCGAGAAAGGCTCATCTGCCAGCTCAAGGGAGCAGCATATTCCACATATAGGGGTTTGTAGCCTTCGAATGTTTCCCAGGCGCGAGTGTGTGGCATATTGATCATCCAGCGGAAATCCTGGGCCTCGGTCTCTGATGGGATTGTCTGCAGATCAGATTGTGTACGTCGAACGAAATCACGTATTCGATGATCGAGATCTTTACCATCTTAATTAGCCATTTGTTTCGCTACTCTAATGGCTCTTACATTGAAAGTCAAGCTGAATTCATGACGTACCCGAGTCAGTATTCGTTGCGCTAGGAATCATCTGGTTCAGTGCAAGCTTTACTTGCTGGTATTTCTGGCTCTCGTCCGATCCAAACTTGCACATATTTTTATGGTCTGTCCCCTCAAGCGCCACAGCTAATTCATTGTTTAGATAGAGACTGGCCGAGTCCTTGTCGACGATCTGGTAGATATAGTTAGCAATGAAATATGGAGGTTCTCTCGTACTCGACTCACAACGTTGTTGCCAATCTTGACAGTCTCGTAAAAGGAGCGGATGATTTTCATTTTGCTGGCTGGTTGAATGAATGCCATTGAAATGGCAGAGAACTCGCGAGAGTTCCTCATTAAAGCTTCGACAAAATTGCGATTCCCCCGAATTCCTAGACTCGCGATGCTGATCACCGTTGTCGCGAGATTAGCCCAGTAGGCTGCATCCGCCCCGCGATGGGGGACGCCGAAGAACATAGTACCAATTGTACTGTCTACAATATCGCCCCAGTGATCCGAACGCTCGTTGGCTAAAATCACAGCCTGGTAATTTATTTAGTTGTAAGCCGCTGTGGAAGATATATCATAGCATACTCGTTTCACGATAATTCCACCGAGGCTATGCGCAACGAAGATAATTGGCTTCCGTCTTGTGGATGCACGTTCTCCGTTGAGAGTGTCAACTAAAATTGTTGCGACAGTATCTATATCACCAACAGCCTTGCCCAATACAGACGCGTCGTACCCAAATGACCAGACGCGTATGTTTGAATACTGGATGGGGAGAAAGTCCCTCAGCCATAGCTTTTTGGTTTTATCGTCTGTCCAGGTCTGTTTCCAGTCACCGCTGAGTCCATGGACGGCAACAATGCTTGTGTCATAGTTAGGATTTAAGCACAGCTAATAGAATTCGAACTCAACTCACTCTACATCGAAATCAGCTTGAGGAGAGTGAAGCTTGAAAAGGCCGGACTTCTCATAAATCTGTAGGTAGTGTCAGTGCTTTCCATTCGTGTCGTGCTTGGATTAAACGGTCGAATACCAACCTCGACCGTTGTCGTAGACCGCTTTCCGAGCCACTTTGGGAGCGGCATCTTGATATTATATGAAGGCGGAGACGGAGGCGCAAGCAATCACAGAATTATCTGATTCCAGGAATATGAATAATTAATTCGGCATGCGCTTGCTGATAGGGGGTAAGTTGTCTTATTTTGCGTGCCAAAGGATCGTCGAGGGACTTGAAGCTCTCACTATCTACCTGCCTACCTCCAGATAGGTAGGACATATTAGTGGCGAGGCTCTGACCATGGTAGGTGGCGGTGAGGTCCGTTGTTGACCACTAAGCGATAGCGATATGTAGGTGTGTTACAACTACTGTCGAGTTTAATGCACGCAAAAGGAATGTAACCCATTCTTTTAAATCTTGGGCTATGATTCGAGAGGTTGAAAATTGCACTTTCAGGCGGTGAGAATATGATCATAGATGGACTGCGGGCGTCTTGAGGCGAGGCTCCCACGACGCACGCAGAGCATCGCCAGCCAAGAATTTGAGCATGACATCAATCACTTCCCAACTAGTTGATTCAGCTTAGATGTCTCTAGGGTGCGGCTCTTGCTAACTTGCATTCATCTAACATTCACCTCCCGGGGAGTTGGTTTTAATGCCGATTTTGCATCCGGTGCCGTGCGCCTAGTGTCGATAAAATCAATCCCGATAAAGTAACCCGATAGCAGGACATTCCTCACCATAACCTCCATCAGTTGAACTGAATTATGGACACCGGGGTACCTTCTCCATCCTTTCCATAATTGTCTTTATCATGCAAACAAAGGCAAATGATGCAAGTTCGTCGTTAATGATAATGATAATTCGGTAGGGGGTATCATGATTCTTTTTTTAGTTGCAACCATCCTGTATAGCCGTCTATGTACAATATGTACACCGATGATGAGAAGCTAGGTAGGTAGTTAGAAGTATTGTCCCGCCTGGGAGTAATGGGAAAACCGTAGAGACCACATCCTACTCCGCCGCCAAT
Source organism: Hypoxylon perforatum (assembly GCA_028571165.1). Taxonomy (NCBI): domain Eukaryota; kingdom Fungi; phylum Ascomycota; class Sordariomycetes; order Xylariales; family Hypoxylaceae; genus Hypoxylon; species Hypoxylon perforatum. The sequence continues at coordinate 13,473 of JAOXNQ010000001.1, forward strand.
TCTTCGAGGTTCGGCGGATCATAGGGATTCCACTTGTCCATCTCGAGCACGGGTATCTTGCCCTCGGCCTTCCACTTGGCCTCCAACCGCGCGATGAGCTTCTGCGTCTCGTCCCAGTTAATCTCCTGCTTGACCTTTTCGATATCGTAGCCCCAATCGTCGTCGCTCTCGTCTTCCGGCGGAGCCAGCAGCGCTTCCCGCGCTTTGGCCACCCGCTCGGACGCTTCGCGGCTTATGCACAGTCGCGGGTCGAATTGGCCCAGTCCCTCTTCTTTGCCTTGACCCTGCTCGCTCGCCATCGTAGCCAGAGCGGCGAGGCCGAGGTAGGCGTGATATACGTCGGGGGGTCCCCCGGGATGCTTGGCAAACCCGCCGATTATGTGTTGCGCCTTTTCTAGTATGAATTTCCGCGCGGGGCTGCGGTCGACGACCCGTCCCTCTCCGAGCATCGTCAGCGTACCGCACACCCACCACGTGTAACAGGTATCTGCAGCCTTGTTCAAGCGGCCGTTGAATCCAGCTGTAATGGGCGTGTCGGATAACGTAAGAGTGGATAAACCGGGCGGTGGTTGGGTGCTCGACTCCGCGTTGTCATCGTCGGTACTAGGGTCGAGGTAATCGAATTGCCGGCACGCAAGGAAATGCACCAAGGAGGAAACAGAAGGGATTCCGGCGTGGAGGTAATGGTTCGGTTGGGCAGCGGCGTCGGGGTTGGCGAGGTCAAGGAGTGATAGTGCCGCCACCGCGCAGTATGCGTATCCAGCATGACTCTCGTGCATGGAGCTCTCGGCCACACCTCCGTCGAAGGTTTGCCCTCGCCGTATGTGAGCTACAAGAGCGTCGACATCGAAATCCTCACCGGCCTCTGGTCCTCCAAAAGCCCACCTAATAGTCGCGGCGAGGTAGCAATACCGCATGTCCCTACCTCCTCCCACGTAGCCGTCCTCGTCAATAATCTCGCCGAAGCTTCCGTCATCCCTCTGTAGCTTTTTGAGCCAGCGAAGCGTCTTTGTTCGGTGGACTCCTTCGAAGGCGCTAGACCCATCGTCGTCGGCTACGATGCCTAGTAATAGCAGAGCAAAGTAGGTGGCGGCTATGTTTGCATTGGCCGGGTCTCTCGCGGATTCGACCTTGTTTATAGCATCCCACTTGGTGGCATACTGTTCTGGCAAGACATGGTGCGGCGAACCACAGAATCCGCCTTGTGGATGTTGCAGAGACAAGACCCATGCGCGGAGTCGCTTGCGGTCGTCTGGTGTGATGAGAGAGGCTTTGAGGGGGTCGCGAGGAGGCTCAGAGTAGGAGGAAGGCGACGATAGAAGGTCAAGGGCCGCGACGATGAAGAAGCCTAGTGTAAGCCGGATACTGTCGTTGCTCACGTAGTGGTGTGGAAGTAGAGAACGGAAGCATCGTTGCCAGTAGCGAATATGGCGAGCCGTGTCGAGGGGGGGAGGTTCTTCCGAGGTCATGGCGGTATTGGCGTTGACGATTAGTGTGTGTTTATTTAGAAGGGACACCAGGCATCAGAGTAAGGGAAGATTTAGAGGAGGAAATTCAAGTAAAAAGAGCTCTACATATTGTATCAAGTTGATCAACTGGAAGGTGAAGCTATCACCTTTTCGAATATACCCAGGTAGATATCAGCCCTATAGCCCCTCCTACCCCTCCATGTGGCTTCCGTATCGTGTACGCCACAATATACGCCTCAAGGAGGAGCGATAGGCGATAAGAACATTGAAACCCCTGAACTCATCGGGAATTGTGAGCCCCGACCTGACACATTCTACTGCCACTTCATACGTATTTTCATCCAGCGAAGTTATGCAGCTTCACTAGGTACGTGGTCACACGACAACACTACCACAGTCATTTACGATAGAAGACACCTACACCATCTTGTCTACGTGTATGGCGCCATTCTCTCCGCGGAATATTCGACGACCGACTTCAGCGATCCCCTTCCTCTGACAAACCAAGTAACTTACCTGGTCATACCATCCTACTCGAATTCGAAGACGATATCCTCCAGTTACGAACTCGGGTTCTAGCCTGAGCAACCGAGCCCGTCGAACGTTAACTAAACCGTACACCGCAAACGTCGTCAAGATGGCGCTCATATCAGCCAAGACGATTCTCACCTCCCTCTGCCTCTTCCACATTACACTCGCCTACTTCTTTTACACGAATCCCAACGCCATCGCAGACCAGGCCCTAGTATGGGTTCTCGGTGAAGCCATGGGCATGGTAAGATTCCTCCTCCTCCGTCTTCCCCTTAAACTATCCTCTTTGAACTATGTAGTTAACAAACCGCCGTCATCTAGCCCCAAACCGCCGCCTTCGCAGCCCCCTCCGCCGCATGCTCCCTCCTATCCGTCGCGCTCCTACTCCTCGGGCTCTCGGACCTGCTCACTCTCTCCCTCCCCGAAGAGATCTGGCTCGTCCACTACTGGGCCCCCCAATCCCCCCTCCGCGTCATCCTGTTCGCCGCGCTCTCGCTGTTCTCGTACTTCTCGACGCCGTCGTACGGGCGCACGGGGTCCGGCGGTCGCATGTCGCACCCGCGGACCCCGCCGAACGCGTTCGTGGCGGGCAGCGCGCTGGGCGGCGGCGGCGACGGCCTGCGGAACAGGGTGTTCTTTACGTTTGCTTTCCTCGAGTTCCTCAGCTGGTTCTGGGTCTGGGTTACGCTGAAGGAGGAGGCGGGGCGGTTCGCCGTGCGCAAGAGGAGGAGGGGGAGCAGCAGTGGTCGCGGGGAGGCGCTTCGGTAGGGTGAGCTGAAAGCAAAAGAAGATGGATAGATGGATAGATGGGTTGATACGGATATTCTTTTTCGTCGTCTGCCCTGAGGGGTGATTTTTCACGCCCGTAGAGCAGACACATAGAGTGTGTTAGCATATGGCCAGCTCTTTCCCACGATGTCTTCTCGAGCGGAGTTTTCAAAGGTACATGTACGTGTGGGCGTGAGCGAGCATGGGCATAGGTGTTGGGCATTTTCACGGCATCGGGCTTGGGTTCGGGTTCGTAGAGGGGCGCCGAGAGTCTATAGGTCGAGATTGAGATTCCGAGGACATGAAAGATACCCTTTCCTTCTCCCAAGAAGTATTCCCACTTGCTTACCTGTGACATGGAGAAGTATAGATGATGTGTACCTGGGTAGGTTAGGTACACATGGGCACAAAGTTACGCCATGTGGTCAATTGAATTGCTTCCAAAATTTCCATTTGCACTACCTATTGAGCTTTGAGCTTTGAGCTTTGAGCTTTGAGCTTCACTTTCAACTAGAGACTTTCTAGAACTAATTCCCTATCGAAAAAGTCCCATATCTGTCTCGTTCTGTCCATATATCATCCCTTAGCATTTCCCATCCATATTCTTTGCGAGGAGTCCTACCACTCAGGGGAGCGATAGTAAACCCACATCGAAATATGTTTCTCATACTCTAGAGCCCCGAAGAATGCTATTAAAATACCAGCGGTGCCAAGACCAAGGTACTCAAGCCAACGGGTCGAAAATCCAGCCAACAAAGGGAGGAATATAGTATAAGCCATAGGAGGAAGCTGAGGTGATATACGACACACGGCCGGTTTAGTCGAATTTGACGGCAGCCCATCCTTTCATGAGCTCCCGCCATGATTCTCCGACGTGGTCAGCCCACTTCTCGACATGTGCTGTGGGTATGATTGACTGAAGGATCTCCGTTACCTCCTTTTTGAACTCTCTCTCTCGTTCATAGGCGTAATCATATTCACCAAACGTCCAGTCGCGAAGACGGTCTCTCCAACCGTCCACGTCGTTAAGATAGGTCTTCAACAGCTTGATCCGAGTCTTGATGGCATTCTCCGACTCCGTAGCTGCGGCTGTCATCTTCTTCAGTTCGGCGGGGAGATATGCATACTCGCTCGAGGATCGCGCCTTATCGGTATTCTTAATTTTCTCCGAAGCGGCAGCGAGGTAGTTCGCGGTATGCTTGACCGCCAGAGCCGATTCGCGCAGCATGCCCATAGCATGCATTGCTCCGAAGCCGTGGAAACCGTGAACCTTGGACTGTATACTCTCGGGAACTGCTACGAAATTGGCAGTCTGGCTGCTGAGCGCCTCCGTAAGTCCCTCAACTTGGTCGCGAAGCTTATCGCGAAGTTCGTTCGGAGATGTCGAGTTGACCTTGCTCTCAAGGACAGTCTTGATTATATCCGAAAGTTGTAGTACGATGCTATGATAGCGGAACTCAGGTCCGGTGAGCGATTCAAGGGCCTTCTGACGCTGACTCTGGTATTTGAGTTCGGTTTTCTCCTCGTCGGAGAGCTTCTCGTCCGGTACGCCTAGAAGATTCTTCATGTCCTGCATGATCTGGGCACAGGTAGAAACTGCGTAGTCCAGGTCCATCTGTACGACCTGTTTAGGTTTCGAGGGCTTGTACTCTTTCGGTTGCACGTAACAAACGAAATCCATAAAACGCTCGGCCAGCAGCCCAAGATGTGAGCGGGTATGCTAAATATTGAGGTAAGCATTTGCTTGAAGCATATGACAACGGGGATACGAACGGTTGGAAGGGGACCATAGTTGACAATGGCATAAAGGGGCTGCGAGTCGGGCGCAACTAGACGAGGGTGTGGCTTGTCTTCGTTCCCAGACAGGATGCCATAGTCTGTGATGTCCTGGAGTTCGATGTCGATGGAAAGGTTTCCTATAACGTTAGTAATGTTTGGTTAATTGCGAACGGTAATATACGTACGGATAAGAGGATGGTCTTCAATAGGAGCATCAATCTTTCCCGCCTTCATTCGCGAACCTCGTCTCTCTTCCAGGGCGGTTGCAATCAGGGTGCAGCTCGTACTCTGCTTCTCTTTCTGTTTTATCAAGTCCAGGACGCTCCCATAATGGCCTTTCTCCAGAGCAACCATAATCATCTTAGGAGAGGTGCTTCCGAAGGCCCGGGTATAATAGTCCATGAAAGGCTTAGCGGGGTTGTCGCAACTAGGACCCATGAAGAGGCCGGGAGCAATGGATGATAATCGATCCATGTATAGTAGTCCTAGAGAAGCGAGTATAGTGTTCTTGACATTAAATTCTTCCCAGAGAACCTTGGCCCTGAACACGCATCCCATGAGTAGGTACAGCTTCACCAAGAGCATACGATGCTTGTCGTTTTTTTTTGGCGACGCGATGATATGCGAATCCAGCCAGAGGACGGCCAGCAAGAACAATTGCATGTTCACCCAATAGAGGGGAGAGTTGGCGTCCCTCATTGCGACGTAACGACCAAGACCTGCGAGCTTTAGGAGGCACACGGCACCGACTACCGCAATGTCCGAGAGAGGGTCCACGTTTTCGTGTGGGAAGACATTCTCACGAAGGTGCTCGTCTTCCATACCCAACTTGTAGGCCTTGAGGGCATTAACCGCAATTGACTTAAGGCACGAGACGCAGTTCGGACTTTCTAGTATAGCATTGCAGCAGTTACAGAAAAGTAGGCTGTTGGTTGATACATAGTATCGAAGTCGAAGCGCGAGAGAGGTCAGAGCGAGACGCTGGAATAGATCAGTACACTAGTACGCGAGTTAGAAAGAATCGTCAACACAGGTCAGCCTATTTGATGAAGTAAATACCTGAATTCCATTGGTGCGAAGCGTAGCGAGAAAGACGGCAACGTCAGGCTGGCTCATCACTGGAACAAACTCGCAGGCATCGTTGAATGCTTGAGGGTCCTTAAAATGCTGCATTACGTGCTTAACGAGATGTAAAACTCGTGTGGTAGTGTAGGCATTGTCGGAGATAAACCGTGGCTCCATCTCGAAAAGGATTCTGAGGGTCGCCAGCTCGTATGTCCTCTCGAAGATTGGCTTCATGTTCTCGGCTCTGGTAAGAGCCTTAACCATCTTTTCGGACAGCTGCTGGACCTTTTTCAGGCTTCTAGTGATTGTTAGAGTTGTGAATGTGTAGGAGTAGTAGATCAACTTACTGCTTCTTGTCCGAATGATTCATAGCTGCGGTGTATAGGGACAAGAACAAGTTCCATTCGCAGCTCATGCTGAAGAAAAAATAGTCTTTCTCACTGCGCACAGGTCTAGCTTTCTCTATAGCTTGGACGAGATCCTTCTTGACTTTCTCCATAGCTTTGGCTTGATCCTTCGTGGTGTCTTCTCCCGGGGTCTGACCTTGCTTTTTTAATGTCTTCCGTAGGTCTTTGACCGTCTTGTCCGTCTCGATCGCGTTGGCCTCTTCTTGGCTCAGGTGAATAGCGTGCTCCAAGATAGTCTTTCCAGTCTGGAAAACGTCATCCCAGGCGTTTGCTAGCTCTAGGTAACGTTGAACCACGGAATAGGCTTGTTCGTAGCCAGCTTCGAGGAACGCCAAAGCGCCATACTCCGGCTTTCGGAACAAGGCCACATTCTCCTCTATGGTACTGTGATTAACGCGGATATCGATCCACAGCAAAACTTCGGATTCGGTAAGAACAGCCCTATCAAGATGGTATTCCTCGCCGGCGGTCTAGCTATTATCAGCAACGTTCCGTTTGTATTAGAGACGCTGGCCACGAAAACTGACCATGACACGAAAGTCGAACGCCTTATCAGCTTGGATTTTGGCAAGTCGCGCATACAACTCTCTTTTGTCGCAGTCGTCTGATAGCTATCATCGTGTTAGGAAGTAAAGCTTTGTAGAGAATGTAAGCGGTTAAGGTAAACTTACAGAGTACAGATGAGTAGCCAAGATGTAATAGTACCAGAGATTTCGATCGTCAGCAAACTTGTTGTGGAGCAGTGTAGCAATCTACGTATAGTAGTTAGTCAACTGAGGTTTGAAATAGGTAAGGGTATTCACCAGTTGGGCATGCTTCCAGTCGGAATGATATACGCAAGCGTCGTAGCATCGGATACAACTAGCCTTGTCCTTGAAGTTACTCTTCACAAACTTCGATCGAAGCGGTCCGATAGTTTCCGAGTACTTGACATCCGCGCGCGAACAACTGAACTCCAGCATGTCGATAGTGTCGACATCTGTGATAGTGATGTTGTCCTTAATCATACTCTCGACGAGGTCTTTGCCGGCGCTTCGATCTGCAACATTGTCGCCCTGAGATTTGGCAGCAACTTCGATAGCCTAGTAGAAAAGTGATTAGCTTACGGGGAAAGGTAGCAAGAAAAGGAGGGTAAGAAGAATCTCGGGTTCCATCAGGATGATGGGACGGTAGAACTGTAGCGGCTGGTGGACGTATGGAAACGAGGGAATACTAAAGCGACTTGGCTACATCAAGCGACAAGACACCGAAGGCGATTCTAGGTCGATGAGTTGAAGCTAGTGTCTGGCCATCCAGTAGATATATCGAAAACATCCATGACAACGACTTTGTCAGGCGGACAATACTCTTGTGGGCAAATGAAGGACGGGGATAATAAGGTTCAAGGAATAAGTATGAAACAAGTCGATGCCGGGTCGATGCCGGGTCAAAGCCGAGTTGACGTCGGAACGACACCGAAACGACACCGAAACCAAGCCGGGACGACGCCGGGCGACGCCGGACGACGCCGGAACGGACTCGGAGTGGTGCCGGTCGATGGATAATATTGGTGATAGCTTCGACAGGCAACAGTGGTATGGAATAGTGCCACTTACCAAGTAGTAGAGGTCCTTAGTGATACCATGGCGCTGCTTAGCTAGGTTCGCAGCATTATTCCATCGCCCGTCGCTGAAAGCAGTCTGGAGGGGAGTAGGAGTAGACTGCTTTAGGCTGACGGGCCGAGGGCTAGCTTGGATCAACGGGGGTTTCATCTTCGTGTTGAAAGAGATGTAGTGCGTGTTATATTTATGAAGTAGCAATAGGATGCGAACAGTCAAAGTGAAGTAAGGGTCAGGATGGCAGTGTTAGATGCGGAAGTAGAAAGGGTTGAAGGAAGAAGAAATCACTGTGGGAGGGTATCATTGCAAGAGAGAAATTCTAGACTGCACAATTAAATGTAGTTAGGGTTCTTTTCGAGATCAGCCCCACGATTTACAATGCGGCTGGGTGCGGCTGTTATGTACTATGAAACCATCGTGAATGTACTCGACGTGAGTTGTCGTGATGCCGATTATCATGGTGTTTCTCTTTACAGGCCCGACTTATAGTGGATTCTGCCCTAAGTGGGATGTCTCCCTCCACTAAAAGCAGTGGAGCGGAATAACCTGGCCGGCCGACAGATACCCCAGGATGTGAATATAGGTAGGTGCCTGTCCACAATTATAGGGGGAAATACACTTCATCTAGCCGCATGTACTCGATTCACGCACAAGCAGCTACCTTACATGTAACTAGCCACCTTTAACGGGGGTGGCTGCTTTTAACGGGGTAATTACCTTAACGGGTAAGCTTCTCCTATTATACTCCCTAGCCTAGGAGGTATCTACACTCCCTTCTCTTCCACTGGAACCTGTAGCACCTGGGTATCTCACTTAGCAAGTGAGATACTTACCTACAGACACTTTCTCTAAAGGCCCTGCTGTAATGCCCACTCTCAGAGAGCCTTGAGTCTGGAGTACACCCTCGTCCATCGCCCCTCGCACTCGCCCCTCGCCCCTCGCCCCTCGATACTAGACCCTCGCAGGGTACTCAGGTCGGTCTAGGGCACATCTTTCTATTTCTACCTAGGTAAGGTAGGTACTTCCCTTAGGTCCTGATTCCAAGGTATGATCCGCTTTATTTGTTGGAACGCAAAAAAACCTTAGGACCAAAGTTTGGTACTGGTAATTCTCGCAGCCCTCTACACCCTCTACCTATCAGAGAATACTACTGATGGTGAGGGTCCTGCAAACGCCATCACCATCGACACCAGTAGCTCTGTTACTAGAAACGAGGCTGCTATGGCTCAGAATACCGCGAAGAAGGAGTCTTCTACCACAGCTGCTATGAGTAATTCTAACAGTCATATCCCCAACACCGCTGAGATGGCGAGCGCAGCAGCTGCTATCCCGACTACTGTACCACCGTTTGGCAATCTCTCACCAAATGAGGTCAAGTCGAACACCCAAAAGCCCTTGACTAAGGAAGCTCTAATGGGAAAGGACTCGGTCGATCAGGACGAGGGCTCTTCCATTTCCCTTTCAACGTCTAGTTCCAGGACCCTTTCAGGTATGGCGAAATCTGCTACTAAACTCCCACTGACTCTCTAGCTGACACGCTTTCCTTTCAGGTGATGAGGCCCCCGCAGAAAGCTCTCATTCGGACTCTCGTGTCGACTCGGTAGTATCTCCTTCGCGAAAAGAGACGTCGACATCGCAATCCGAACCTCTTCCGAAAAGCGCGCGCGACGAGATGGATGAGTGGCTTGACCTCGTTCACCTGCTTGAGCTAGGCATTTGTCCTGCCCCGAAGCCAGTGAAGGACATAATATACCCAGATTGCTCCCCTCGGGAGAAGCAGGAAGTACTAGAGAACTGGATACAACCCTCACTCGCAAAGCTATCGAGGAGAGTTCGAACACTACATTCTGCACTCTTTACCATATCAGGACTGCCGGATGACCTCGAAATAAGCTTCCCCCGAGGTCAGCAGGAAATCCAAGGCCTTCCGGAACTGGTGCGACTTTCTCGACACAACGGCCCACGTACCCTCTCAGCAGACCAAGCCGACGAGTTCGGGGTGATCCTAACTTCGTTCTATGATGAAGAAGATATCCCAAAGCTTCTAGAAGGCAATACTCTGTTTGATTTAGAGCAGAAAAGCCACTCTGATTCTCGTCGCGATCGAATTGAGTTCTTTGATGCTGTCATGAGGATTGCCGTACCCGTTACACAGTACACCCTCCTAGCTTTTATCTTGGAGTATTGCCTTCGGTGTAAAATGGGAGCTGCAAGCTGGACCGAAGAAAGCAAGGCAAAATGCGTGGCCTTGTTCGCGCAGATCAAGGCTCTCTGCTCGGTGTGGGAAGAGTTTACGGGCACCGTTACGGGCCACGGCGAGGCCAGAAAGCGTGAGACGTGGGAAGAGTTTCCGGATAACAACGAGGGCAGAAAGCGTGAGATTTTCTACTGGGGTTGGATGACAATTCAAGGAGCCATGCGAAGACAACTCCGCCCCATTATCCAAGATCTAATACACCCTTGGGCCTCAGATTTTTTACTCTCAGGTCCTTTGCCTCTTAACGGCCCTGTACATGGTATGATTTGGACCGTACCAATGGAGTTTGCGGGATAGAGAAGAACCGCAAAGATTTCTTTTCGGCCGAAAGCCTTGTGTACAAAACCTTTCATGGTAGAAAGGGATAAGACCAGATCAGAGTCTAAGGGAGTTCGTAACGCAAGCAGAAAGCAGCTTGTTGCTTGATTTACAACGAATACCCTTTGAAGCTGAGGGAATGGGATACTGCAAAGATTTCCGTCAAACTTGCGATGATTATTAGATAGCTTGTTCATAGCAATGGGGAAGGGAACTCTACCCAAACCCGCTAGCTAGACTTTTACTATAAAAAAGAAAAAAAAATGCGTTGATTTTTTACCAGTACTAGTTCCTTATTTCCGTGCTTTGCGAGTATTCTATTGTGATACCAATGCCAGCTTTCATAGCATCCCGTCCGAGATCAACTATCGTGAGATACGTATCTTAGTTGTCGTAAGGTCTACGTTACGAGCTCGAGCTCGAGCTAAAGAAGATGCTGCCTCCTTCCCTTTTACGTTTATTGATCTTCCAGCTTGTTAGCGATGGATGCTCGACGATATCTCGGGGTCGTCTACGCGGATTCATCCTTACCCATTCCTTTTTGCATGCGCGGTACGCCCTGGACAGAATTGACTAGTTAGCAGGACACGAGAACCGTCGTGATATTTCCAACCCCATTCCCCCCAACATCGCTCCTCCAGCATACGCCCAGCTCTTGTGGACGACTCACTCGAAGTAATCCGTACACATAGCCCTGTCTCCTCCGTTTCGATTCAGACACCGAATGCTTCGCGCGGCGGCTTCTTGGCAGGGATCGAAGAATTCGCTCGTGGACTTGCTGTGTTTCGCGACCGGTGATTAGCGATTGCCCAATCGTATCCGAGCTTCCTACGAACTGGGGAACCTTTACTTCTGGAACTTGCGCTTTGTCTCTTTATCCCACGGACCATCCTTATTCGGTTCATCTTTCTTATTTGGTTCATCTTTGGAAGACATCTTGAGCCATGAAATGCGCACGCGCAGGGTAGAAACTCGGGAATGGGAATTCGGAAGTCGTTGGTTGACGATGATGTAAATTTGCTTCGCCTCGGTCGCATTCACCTAAGCTTAACTTAAAGAGTGGATTACGTAATACAGGCGGTTCGGCCCCCAAGAACCTAGCCTACCCCTTTCTACCCCACTACCCCTAGAAGCCACTACCCCTAGAAGATAGAAAAGGGGGCAGAAGGCATCGCGCCCATGCTCCTCGTCTGTTCAGTGTTCACCTTAGGTTCAATTTGATAACATATGATGACTCAGGTTTGTATCATGACGGCTTTCCTATCAACGACTGATCGATGCGTTCCCGGTCTCAAGAAGGTATCGTGCCGTCGTACTAGCTAAAGTGATTAGACACCCTTTACGTACGAAGCAAGCACGTTAAATAGGATTTCATCACGAGCACCTTTCGGTCCTTTCTTAAGCAGCCTATGTGTAGATGGCGGGTTCGAATTGAAAGGCAACGAAGCCGCGGTTTGGAAGATGGAAGTTATATACCACATCATGCAGTCATGGAGACGGGATCCTGTCGATAATCAGAATGTCAAGTTTCTCGAAGAAACGGTGAAAGAGGAAAGACGTAGTACACTATGCCGCAAAGTGTTCAACTTGACGTCTCCAAGACTAGGCCCTGGACGCCAAATAAATTCACGATGTACGGAGTTACCTAGTACCTGATACAGGAACCTTAAGTAATAGTGCCGGGATAATTTTCCCACGGACTGGAACACATGACACTAAGCATCAGTGGTTTAGTGGTAAAATCCATCGTTGCCATCGATGGGCCCCGCGTTCGATTCGCGGCTGATGCAGTCTTTTGAAGTTTTGATCTGGGTGTTCGACTTAGTATTATAGACGTCCGTGTTGTTTTTCTATTTTTTTTTTTTTTAATATGTACCTAGGTAGGTAGTGTTAGAATGTACCCGCTTCACCTCGTATATACTACAATCGGCTTCAGTGCGCGCCTGAAGTAAGAGATCTTATTAGAGCTCGAAGCTTATTCAAGAATTGTCTGTCTAAGTAAAGTGGCGAGTATGGTCCCGCCATGGTAAATGTAGATGGAGGAGTAGCCTACTAGAAATCTCGAGGGCGATTTTGCAAGAGGAAGCGGAAAACAGGTTAGCCGAACTCCTTACCATTTCATCTCAGGTATGACTTCGTATTGTACGTAGGTCTACGGTGCAGAGGGCAGGATATGTAGAGTATGCGATTAAATAAAATGTATCAGTAAATGATGACTTATCGGCTTTATGATATAAATCATCAACTGCAGGGGTCTGATTAACGGCTTGATATTATCAGTGTATGTGACTAGTAACCCCAATACTCGTGAGAAGACGCAGTCAATCAATTTTAACCGAAGATTACTGAGTTTCAAGACGAGTTTCTGTCATGGGAGATTGGTTGGGAGTAGGGGTTATATAATAAACATCTTACAGCATGAAGACAACTCGTTTAATTTGAAACATGTCGATAATATCGCGAAAACCGCAAACCAACACTTCTCACATCTCTGACATACAATTGTCCTACTCGCGATAGGTACCAGACGGGCCTACATATAAATGAGGTAATGCAATGGAGGCCAAACCGAAATATCCATTTCTTGGTCAGACTTCCTAAGCTGATGTCAGATTTTAAGGCCGTGGCTAGCTGCATCCAATTTACAGTGGCTCAGATATCCAGCTTCTAGAACGTGTCATTGCCGATTAGCACGTAGGTACGTATGTGGCTCAAACTACCTATTGAGATGCGTACCAGCCTGCCAGCCCGCCAGCCAATCGAATCTAAGCCGTTCCTCTGCATTTTCATCATACCATCATCAAACAGCGAGGGATATTCAGAATCGTTTTACGTCAGCCTATTTTGAGCTCAATCTTATCTAGAGTAGTAATCAGTCCTACTGTATCCTTCAAGTGTGATCTCCGAGCGTCCAATTTACCCCGTAGGACTTTGGGAAAGCTTAACAGGTAACACATTCGGCACTGTCGCGGTGCGTTATCTTGTCGAGTTACACAGCATGCTCGTATGACCAGAATCAATAGGTAGCAGGACATGCATGGGCTAGGAGTCAATGGTGGCGGCTGGTGGTGGCGGCGGGGATCTTGCAGCTATTTAGCAGCGTGGTATCGGTAGGTAGCCGTAGATGCTACTAATTTGGTTACAGTCTGAGCGGAGCCATGACCATAATAAACTTTGGTGTGGCTCAGCCCTCTAGATTTCGAACTTCTGGGGTCGGAGGGAAGAACGACGAGACTCGACCTTCAGTCATGAAGTTGAGCATCAGTAAGCTGCATTTCACTTGGTTACCGGATTGACGAAAGGAGAAAGCCATCTCGGAATCTCGACCGGACGAGACAGAGTTTGACAGAGTTGGATTGCCGTGTTGTATTGTGCTGGCTCTGAAACTGCTTGAAGGATTCCTCTGCGTGGAGGGTCGATGGACAGGTACCCCAAAACTTAAAAGGCAGGATTCGTAAAATCCACAGGCGTGTACGAGTGGTCCAATGGGCCTAAACAAAACTCCTGCAGGGGAGCCGGTTCCGATGATGCCAAGTGCAATCGGGGATCTGGGGGGTCGGGAAGCCTTATTCCAATTTAGGGGCGTGGCGACAAGGGTCGTCGCCAGGATCGTCTGCTCCATAAGAGATCAACTCCAATTTGGATGCACCACTTACATGTAGGAACCGTATGTACGTAGCAGAATGAATCCTTCATAACCCTTTTCGTGTCCTTTGCTTTTCCTTTCCTTTTTTTCGTTTCTCTCGTCTTAGATGTCTGACAAACAGTACCGCGGTGAGGCCAGAGTCGCCCATACGCGCCTCTCCTAGAATTCGCCATGCCATCTAACGGATATCACGATCAGCCTGGCTTAGAAGTAGCACCGGAACCAGAGCTACCACAAGTTGTCGAGGGTCCGACTATTATAGAGAAATTGCCCGACGGTGCGAATCAGTACGGATATGAGCAGCAGCATCTATATCAACAGGGCGCATATTACCAGAACAACGCCGCGTATCCACCATCTGGATATCCTCCAAGCACTTCACAAGAAGGCACGTACTTTACGGATGGAGTACCCCCAAACAGCCTGCCACCTAGTGGCGGAACCATCTTAGGATTGCCGAAAAAGACGTTCTGGTTGATATTCGGGCCGCTTATCGCCTTACTCGTACTTGGCCTTGCGCTCGGTCTCGGTCTTGGTCTCGGATTGTCTCACGATAGCTCTAATTCGGATTCTAGCGCAACACCTGCGTAAGTGGCAGCATGCACTGCCTTCTCTGTTCCACGCAAGAATTTACTAACGCCATAGCAGCACAACACCTACAACGACGTCATCCTCTCCTACTTCTTCCGCGACGGCCGCGTCAACGGCAATCGCGTGTCCCCAGGCTAATGGGACGACTTATACAGCGGCTGGCAACGATCCGTTCCTAGTTCTCTGCAATGTAGATTACAACGGCAACGGGGGCGGCGCAACCACGGACATCGGCAACGAGGAGACGAGTACCGTCGAGGACTGCATCGATGTTTGCGCGGGTAACTCGAGCTGCGCCGGCGCCGGCTGGGGTAATTACAATGGTCACAATATCTGCTGGATGAAAGGGTCCCTAGGAACGTCGCAGGATGCACCTAATTGGTTTTTCGTTATCAGGCAATAGCTGGATTTATATTTAATCAAGTTTCAGACGGAATTTATACCCTTGTTGACGATGGGCGTTCAAAAGGGTAGGTATATATTATAGGAGGTAACACCGGGCTTCAATTCGTATATTACATTTTCCAATTAGACGTACCTATACAACTTCTTACAATACCCTTGGCAGAAATGTAATACAAATAGTAGTTTCTAGCGCCCTGTTAGAGATTGGGCGGCTTTGCAGCAGCATCACTACCTCCTACGCCTCTTGGGTTGTTACATGGATTGCTAGCCAACTCTGACGGAATTCGCGACCTACAGTTGGCAACTACTCGTTTCCAATGAATAGCGTTCATCTAACCTACGTATTATTGATATGCGACCGAGGATTTGTGAACCGTATATTATATTTCGCTAGGTCTATACGTATCATATCGTTTGGTGTATGTACAATAGGATCCAAACCAATACCAAGAGGTATATCATATGGGGAAAATCCTAAACACGTCCGCCCTGAACACGTCCGCGATAACCGAGAATGGGTTCATGTAGGATAGCGTGCCCGCGCTGTTCGCGACTTGGCTAGGTTCGTCACTGCGCGATGATCAGTTAGCATATGTCCAACCCGTATACGATATTCACACAACCGAAGACAAAACGGGGGAACGAGAAAAAGGTTACTCACTTGCAGCTCCAGCTCGCCGCATCGTCGACATTTCCAGTACCATCCCACTTCGCCGTCTGCGGGTACGCACAGAGCGGCCTCTGGCGCAGAACGCCCGACGACGGATCCGTCGACTTGCTCCACGCGGTCGCCACGACCTGATCGATCGGTATGCCCTGCTCGACCCAGTTCATGAGCGCAAGCAAAACATCGTGCTGCGCGTCCGCGAACCCGGGCACGCTGTATGTGTCGTTGCCGAACATGGCGGCCTGGCTGGCCCCTCCAAAAGCCCAGGGCGCGCCCACGAGGCTCCCGCCGCAGTGCTGCATGCCGGGGACCTCGAGGCGGCGGAAGAAGTTTCGGGCTTCCGTCACGTTCCCCCCGCTCGTCGTCTGCACCGCCATATCATAATACATGCTGCCGGCCGTCGTCGGCACGAGCCCGTCCGC
Organism: Hypoxylon perforatum; assembly: GCA_028571165.1. Taxonomy (NCBI): domain Eukaryota; kingdom Fungi; phylum Ascomycota; class Sordariomycetes; order Xylariales; family Hypoxylaceae; genus Hypoxylon; species Hypoxylon perforatum. Next base: position 29,396 of record JAOXNQ010000001.1, read on the forward strand.
CGCGCCGTGGTACAGCAGCATCTTACCGCCGCGGTCGCGAAACGTGGCCAAGTTAAAATCGTCGGCCGTCGCGTTGCCCGGGTCCAGGTACTCGGCCAGCTGCAGGATCGTGTCGTTGAACTGCGTGGCCTCGAACAGCGGGTCGTTCAGCACCATGTAGCGGACGTAGCCCAGGCCGTACGGGCTGGCTCCCGAGTAGTTCAGCACCGTGTACAGCTGGTTTTCGGAGCCCGGTAGGAATCCCGGGATCACCTTCTCGCCCGTCGCGTCGACCACGTACCCGTTGTAAACGTTCTGCAGCGTTCCGACCTGCGCGTCGTTGAGACAGCTGGCCGAGGACGAGAAGTTGGACGGGGCGTCGCCGCTCGTGCTGCACCGCAGGGCATTGTAGTCGATGTTGCACTTTTCCGGCGAGCTGACGATGCCGTCGGTAACGCCGTCGACGGGGTCGCATTGGCGTATGATTTCAGCACCGATAAGCGGCAGCGTCTGCCAGTCGATGTGCTTCGGGTCGTCGGCGGGCCAGTTGTACGAGGCGATCTTGCAAACCCACGTATTTAGATGGTTAGTATACCAGGCCGGGGCGCCGACCAGAACACCGTCGAAGCTGGTCGGGGAGATCTGCACCTCCTTCAGTCCCATCCGTCCGCCGGTCGAGCATCCGCTGTAGTACGAGTAGCTGATGGGTTTCGCATAGTAGGTCGTCACGAGCGACTTGCCAAGCACCACGGAGCCGTGCAGCGCCCGCCAGCCCCAGTCCGCCTTCATCTCCGGCTGGTTGAGGGCCCAGCTTATGTCGCCCGTTGTCGAGTTGTGGCCAGTGTCGGTCGAGACGACGGCGAACCCGTGCCGAACGCCAGCGCCCATGTCGATCCAGTTGATTCCGCCTCCGAAGCCTCCATTGCCGACCGCGAGGAACCTGCCATTCCACTCCGCAGGGAGGAAGATCCCAAACCTATACACAGACACGGGCGACGACGCGACCGCGATGATGACTGCGCATAACTCTGGTAAGTTTGTCGGCGGAATTGGGTACATGAGGTCGGTCAATGGCTCTCCAAACGTGCTCCCGGCGCTGAGATATTCGATCCTTTCGACCTTGGCCGTGATCGGCAGCACGGTGGCCCAGTTCGCAGCAGCATTGCAGCCGCCGCCACCGACCTGTCTAGGAACATTATCGTCGTTGGCTGAAGCAGACGCAATAGTAGCAGTAGCCAAAGCCACCAGGCGAACGGAGAATTGGAGAAGGCCTGAACACCTCATCGCGAATGTGTCATTCCTCCGCACCGATTAGCAATAGAAACTGCTCGTTTGGGAGTGAGCGAGCACGAGCGCAACTCGGTTAAGCAACTTCAGGCTGTATTTAGGGGGGATAATATATATGCCACCCACAGATCTACACACGTGTGTATTGTAAGATATATATATATACCTAGATGTATATATTCACACTTCTGACGTATGTACCGAGCAACCTCGACCAAGTTGACGGATCGCCTTGGCACGATATTAAACGTGGAGATGTGGGAGGTTGGGGTATAAGTCACAAGTCAAATAAGCGATCTTGGCTGGGCTGCGGACGGCATCCCTGCCGGAACCACAGCGCCGGTTGCTGCAAGCGACGAGCTGCATAGCAACAAATAACAGTTTCTTCTTCCAAGGGTCTTATTTTCTAGCTAGCGAGGCTAGAAAGTTCTTGAATGCATCACACGCCGTCTCTCTAGCGTGGCCAACAAGGAAAACTGGGAGAACGGCCCAGCCAGTCTCCCGGTCCTAGTTCCTATTCCTAGTCCTGGTCCTTTGAAAGTGCGTATGACCTTGTTCTTTTACCCAGTGCGGGGTTTCCGACCCGCGGGAAACTATTGAAATCCATGCCAGCCACGGCTGGAATCTCGTTGCTACCAAGGTAGTTGGCTTGCGAAACCGAGGTCCTAATCGGGTGTTTCCGAATGCAGGTCCCAGATCTTCCATCGTTAGTGTCTGTCATAGCGGAGACGAACGGAGTCTGGGGAACCCCGGTCCTTGCTAAAAACCCCATGATGTTTACGAACAATTTCCGTTTGGTGGTGAAGCGGTTCAAAATATCACCACAGTTTTAGCATTGGTTTTAGACTCGTATGCTATATTGTTCTACGTATGCTCCCTAGTCTGCAATTAGACAGAACGATTACAGTTCGGAATCTTGTTTTCTTGTTCCTCTTTTTGCTCCCTTTTCTCTCCCTCTTCTTCCTACCACTTAGCTAGCAGGTATACAATAAACATGGGAATTAATGCCAGTACTTGGGTACTTTCAACTGTATAGCTTCTTTCTTAACAAGCCTAATATCCCAAATCCGAAGGGAGGAAGCTGTATGACAGGAATCTTGTAGAGCTAGACACATCACAACTTGTATAGTCTCGGAGTTACGCCCTCAGCTGCCTCGTTTATAAGAGCCTTGTTCTTTCGGCCGTAGTAGTACCTTAACGCTAGGGCACCGATCGCCACGAAGAAACACATGGCGCAATTAACCCCATGGCCAGTCGGATAGCCTCGTGATGCTTCGTCAGCTTTATAGATCCAGACCCCTGGCATCTGGCCAAGGCCGGCGCCTGCGTGTATTGTGTTAGTCATTTCCCCTTAGGACTTTGAAATACCGGTACTTGTACATACCGATAGACACGTTCAAGGCGATAGCGAGTCCAATAGAGGCCGTCGAAAACATATTGGACGTTAACCAGCCCAGCATAGGCGGGATTGACGAAAATGCTCCGGCCGTGCCAACGATTAAGCAGCCATATCGGTGGCTGTAGGCATCGGCTGGCAGCAGGGCAGACGCCAGAAACCCAGCTGCGCCGACCACAGCTGCAGCTGCACAGTGATAGGCGCGAGCATTGAAATGATCAGCTGACCAAGCCGTGATGACTTGAACGACTACTCTGCGTTAGTTTATCCAGTTTTCCCAGCATCGAGGCTCTGAACTTACCGTAAGCCACAGCCCAAGGGGGAACCGTGAATAACTGAGCTTCCAAGTCGTGGTAACCAAGACCGGCGACGATTGAAGGCGAGAAGAGCGAGAGCGAGCTGAAAGGTAGGGAGATAGCGAAGTAGATAGCATAATGCCCGTAGAGTCGCCAATCAGTCAACGTGGACTTCACATCGGCCCAGGTCAGCGAAGAAGCTGAACCCTTGGCACCTTCGTGGTACAGCCGATGCGCAGCCAGATCCTTCTCAGACTCCGAGAGCCATGATGCCCTCTCAGGATAGTCTGGCAGAAAGAACCATACGAGGACAGCTGACAGACAGGAAGGAATGCCCTCGAGTATGAATAGCCATCTCCAAGCCGAAAGGCCGCTGATCTGATTCATATGGCCGACTCCGTAAGCGATCGCTCCACCGAACGCGCCAGCCAGTGTAGCGCTTGCGAGGATGAACGCTACCCGTACGCTACGTTCGTCGGTTTTGTACTAGCATAACGATCTGGTTAGAATGCATGCACTAATAATAAAAATGGATTGGCGTCGTCGCTAAAAGTGGCCCGCTAGCAAGGGGATGCAAAGGTAGTACCCGTGCTCCCCTTTCAAGCTTAATTGAACGACTTTATGATAGCAACTAGAGTAGATCTCAGTACTCACCCAGAAGGTAAGGTAGTACACCAAACCAGGAAAGAGGCCAGCTTCAACACAACCCAGAAGGAAGCGAACTCCTGTCATTGCTGCGAAGTTGTGAACGCCGCCTAGTCCAATGGTAACGGCGCCCCAGGAGAACATTAGAAACGCGAGCCATCTAGATGGTCGAAGTTTCTTGAGTAGGATATTGGACGGGACTTCGAACAAGAAATAGCCTTTGATAGCTGTTAGCAAAGAGGAACACGACGATCACTCCCACATCACCGACCACCGCGACAACAGCAACAGATGAATACTCACCAACAAGGAAGATCATTCTGTGGAAAGGTCAGCAGTGTCCCTTCTTCAAAATTTAATTAAATGTAGGTATTTAAAGGCATTGAGAAAGTGTTCGTTTGAGATATTTGGGGATTCTAAAGTACATTTATTGTTTTTGGTGTACTTACAGAGCAATATTAAAAGAGTTGGCATTGGTGCCAGTCTCTGTCTGCATATCATTCTTGGTCGAGGAGTTGAGGACTCTGGCGTTGCCGATATTTGAGCGATCCAAGTAGCAGAGAAAGTAGATGCCCGCGGCTAAAGGCACGATACGCTTGTCCTGCCTCCATACTAGCTTTCGCTCTGGGGCAGACGAAGCGAGAACCGTCGCGGTCACAGTCTAGCGACGACTGGTGAGTAAATGCGTGGATTAGTTTTTTCGGATTTTGTTCACAACTTACATCTTTCAAATGCGGCCCCTCAAGCTCCTCGGTCATAGGGCCGCAGTCCTTCTCCACGTCTCTACCTGAAAGATTATCGGTCGCCATTGGAAATAGCTGTACTCCTTCAAACAGACGGGATGGAAGAAAACGCTGGGAGCAGGAACGCGAGTCTGATTAAGAAGGAATAGTAAAGCCTTCGACCCGACGGACGAGAAAAGCAATGAAAACACCCCTGCTACTCTCGCCAACACCAAATCTGGGGAACAAAGGACGAACGGCGGTGGGTTGGCGACTAGCGGATGGTTCCAAACGCGGGGAAGACTTTCGCCATCGTGACCCGAAAAAGATCAAAGAATCATTAAGTTCCCAGACCTTTTGGACTAGCCTGGGGAGTCTGGGTGGCTGCTTACCGCTGTGTTGAGCCTGTATGGGACCGAGAGCTGGTCCCGTGCGCCGCAGACGACGTTGTGTTACACGCCCAACGCAATTCGGGTCGAATCACATTCCATAGACGCAGACGAACGCATTGATATCTCCGAACGATTATCACCAATGAGGGGGCTGGCCGGAGATATTGCGTCCCGCGCCACATTCTCGCATGGGGAACCCGCGGGGAATTGGAGAAATTCGCTGACCGTCTTGTTCGAGCCGTCGCCTGGGACCAGTCGTAACGTTCCAATCCATATTAAGTCAACAAGACCTAAAGAGAACATGCGGTCTGGACCCGGCAGTTGCAGTAATGATATCGGCCGGAATAAGATGGATTGAACGGCCTCTCAAAAGCTATATCGCCGTAAAAACATGACCCTCTCGAGCTTGCGTCCGCGAGAAGACCCCCGGGCTCCGTAACGGCCTAATTTACCATAAATCTTGTTATTGACTGATGCGGCGAGCATTAGGTATTGTCAACACCACATCTGTATCGTGAATAAAATGGCTTGTACATCTCGTATGTCCTTACCCGCTGTCGGGATAAAGGAACGGAAACACGGAGACCGCTGATCATGTGCTGGTCATCAAGGAGACGCTACGTTGTGCTTGTAGCGTTGCCAAAGGCCCTTGCTTTACTCAGTATTGGCCTTGTTTCCATCACTGGGCTATCCTCGAGTGCTCGTCACAATTACTAGACCTTTTATCGGTAGAGCGAAAAAGGGAGAGAAATTTTTATGTAAGGAGAGTAACAGGACCATAACGTGGCAAACACGCTGATGCTGGCGCCAGCAGCAATTGAAATACGAAAATAAAGCATTGATGAAAACATGAGACTCGGGACAAACATTTCATCGCCCTTCATCACGATGAATCTCCTAGCTCTTATTCGGTTAGGGAATCTTCAAATTTCTCGATAGCCTACTAAGTTACCTAAAGACTACGGAAGAAAGACCGCAAGCGATCGCACGTGGATCACTAAAAACGCTCGCTATTACGAGGGTATATGGCCTATTTTTAGACGCCAAGGAGTGTTTTCAGGGGACAATTGGTTTGGCTGGGCTGCTGCAGCCCTACGGGTACCACTGAGCCTAATACCCGGGCGAGGTCGTTGACAAAAAAATTTACACTTTTTTTGCAGGGAGCGCACCAAAAATAGTGTAAATTTTTTTGTCACCGACCTCGCCCGGGACTCGGCCGTAGCGGTTGACAGAACGTGTCTTTGAGACCCTCTTCAGGTACGGCCTTTAAGAACGGCCCTTTAACTTGTTCAATACGAACATACCTGACGCCAGCAAATGACAGCAAACAAGCGAATAAATTACTGATCACCTCACTAACAGCTCGCACAGACGATGAAAACACAGCTCAGCGAGTTAGCGCATGGGTTAGGAGGAGCTGAAAGGAAGCGGTGGAAGAAAGCCAAGATCGTCAGCCCCTGTCGGCAAATTTCCCGCCATCCCCCAGCGAATCCAACTTAGAAGAAAGGTATTGACGGGACCGCCACAACGGTACAGCAGTTACAACACGAGGTCTGGATGTTTGTGTTAGGGCACTTAGCAATATCAGAATAGCTATGAGAATTCGACTAGCAGTGCATCTTGTTATGTGGTACGACATTCATCTCATCGTCTCTCGTCATCACCGCTGAAGTCCCGGCGTCCCGTGAGCCAATGAATACGATATGCGACTGAGGCCTGCGGCACCGCCACAAAAGTCAGTGGCCGTGAGCATGAGAGCGAAGGTGAGAGTGACAGGCTCGGTGGCCGCTTCTCGCAATAATATTTATTCATGGGTTTTTTAAGGTGAGGAAGGTGTAGTATATAATGAGCCTAACCCAGCACCATCCTTTCTCACAACCATCAGCATCCTCCAGTACAACACAGCAACACCATCAACACCATCAACACAAAACACACAAGCATCAAACCATTGAGCAGTTCAACAACAGCAAAACAATTCACCACCAAAAATGAAGACCATTGCTGCCCTATCGTCTCTCCTGCTCCTAGGAGCTACCTCCGTTTCTGCGGCCCCCGTCGTTGAGAGGCAAACTGAAGCACCGACGGAGATGGACATCACCGCCTTCAGTGCCAACACTCTTCCCCACGGCACCGCCGCCTTGTAAGTGCTTCTCTACCTCACACTTTCCGTCTATCACACACTCTAACACCTCACAGTATCTCCTTCAACATCGCCATTCCCGGCACGTCTATGTCGACAACGTGCAGCTACACGGACCACTCATCCGTGTCGATTCTCCCCAACGTCTCGCTCCGCCCCTGCGACGACCCCGCCGTCGAGTGGCAGTTCAACCAGGACCCGTCGCTCCCCGGCACCTCGGGCCAGTACCGCGTCGTCGTGACCTACGCCTACGACGGCGCCAAGAAGGTCGCCGGCTTCCACGAGTGGCCCGCCACCGACTTCCCGCTCGAGGACTTCGGCTCGACCACCGCCACCTTCTACCGCGGCGAGCCCGACTTCGTCATCACCAACCTCTCTTAAGTCTAAGTCGTCGACGTCGACTCGGAATCCCAGCAAAACCCTAGATTGGATGTTATTAGGTACTTATAGACATAGATCTTCGCTTGCTTAGAGCCGCAAAGGGGTGTTACATGGAGGGACGTTATAAAATAGTCATAGAGTTAATCTCGAGGTCGACTGAGACTAATTAATAATACTCATTTACTATCTGCTTTTTATTATTCCGTAGTTCGTCTGGTTTTCATTCTGCGCTTCATTGTATATATCCCGACAAGCTCGCATCCTCCTTTCAGCTGCTCTTCTGAGGAAACTCCTTTTCGACGACGCCCAATAGTTATACCAAAAAAAGGAGTAAGAAAAAAGGGTTATATCCCGCGGCTCCGATTCGACTAATTTCCAGTCGCCTTCAGTGAGGTACCTAACATAAATCGCCAGGTATCGCGGCAACGTGTACCATGGCGTCGATATAAAGCCTGTTCGTGGCCGTGCAGCTAACGCCGGGTTTGATCCATACGAGACCATTAGGACCTATCGGAAATTCCTGGTCGAGAATTCTAACGTGGACCTTTCCAGACGCGATTGAACACAGACGGACCTTGTCGGAGCTGGCTTCCCAGCTGTGGATGTTTCCTGGCTTGATGGTAATCACCTGGAACGAAATATCACGGCCGATCTGGACGACTTGATTCTGAGACAGGTAGGCGTTCGAGAATGCAAAATCTACAGGTCGGTTAGCAAGATTTCGGAGAGAGTTAGGTGTTTAAGGACGCACTGGAGATGGTACCCTTTTGTCCGTCGCATCGTATCCGACCAGGTGCGATCTCCCACGCTTCAAGCTCCAACATCTGGGATGGATTGAAGGCGCTTGGACTCAGGTTGGAGGGTAAGTCGGCTTTGCTCGGGGTCTTCTCATTTCTGGGAGAGTGAGCATCTGGCCGCGGTAACTCGGGGTCGTGGGTAGATGCTGCGAGCGATTCCTTGCAAGCAACCCTCACCGATCGCCTTTCTGGCTGCTCCTCGGGCTGCTCCTCGGGCTGCTCCTCGGTCTTCTCTGTACAAACTGTTGGTGCTTGAATCGCTTTATTCTGTCGCCGAGTACCCCTAAGTTCCGGGTACGTCCTTAAAGACCATCTCTTTAAGTCGCAATAAGTTTGGTTGCCCTGATATAAGCAATTCGCACACCCTAGGAATGATTTACGTAGGGATAATGGGGCACTCGTAGGTATTACATAACAGCCTTCAAAGGGTCCCTTTCCCGCTTTACAGCTACCACAACGGGCTCTTGCCCGTCTTCCGGCCACGTGGATAATCATTGCGGAGATATCTTGGTCCTTCGTCTCCATGAAAGGTAGGCGTTCACGGGGGTTGAACTGAACGTTTCGGACTCGTGTCAGATGTTGTAAGAGTTGGGGGACATCTACAGCAGTATGGATTAGCCTTTTCTTGTCCGGACTATCTAACAAACAGTGGTGAAGGACAGTGCCAATGATAAAATCACGACTACTTACGACCCTTTTGAGGTATTGGGAAAAGTGGTGTATGCACCAGTCGGTTCTGAACATGTTTCCAGAGCTGCATACTTATTTCTCTTGAAGGGGCTTCCATCGTGAGTGAGCTGGACGGAGGCGTGGCTCGCTTTTGAACCCCTTTGAGTGTCGATCCTAGTTGAGACGAAGTCGCGGTAACACCTTTTGACGTCTTGTACCTAGAAGCATAAGCCTCAGTGAAAGACGGCTCGACCATAGGTGGCGCATCGGGGTTGAGAGGTTTTTTAGAAACGACGGAAGGGGGCATTTTCCGATCCATCTTGCTGATGATAGACAAGGTACCACCCCCATTGTCATTAAGCAATGCAGCCCTGTGTATTGAGCTGAAATGAACACCAAGCCCCGGAAGCGTGCAGAACACGCGTCGACAAGAACGAACCGGGCATATCCATGGGACTTGAGGATTATTATGGAGTGTATAGCCCTGTGGTAATAATGCACCCATGGCCGATATTTCTTCTCCCGATGGATCTATTCTGGTAAGATCATGTACGCATATATATAGTACAAGAATCGGAGGCAAATCAAAAGCTTACCTGTCCACTTGTTATAAGCCCAATCCGGAACCGTTGCCCCTGACAGCGCAACTGCGTTTGCAGATCTATCCTTACCACCTTCCGTTTCATCTTTCTCTTGTTCATGGTGGCGGTTGATCTTGTGGCCCTTATCAGCGTTGGCTTTAGCGTCCGGCATCTTTACATTCAAGAGATCTCTCTGCCTATCACCCTTAGCTTTATTAGCTGAGTTACCTGGAGAGTCGGAATATTGCAGCTTTCGAGCGACAACACGACTACCAGTGATCTGTAAGGAATCGCCACCGATCTTTGAAGGCTGTGCGTCCCTGTTCGAACTGTCTGTTCGACCCTGACATGATAGAGAGCTCTTGCGTTTCCTGTCCAGGTTATTCCTAGGGGTTGTGTCATTTAGAGGCCCTCTGGTTTGGACCTGTTGCTTCCGAGTCGATGGCAATTGAGAGGTCGTCTTGCGAGTGAAGTCTGATGAAGGGGTGGCAAGTGAAGGTGATTGAACATCATTCGGTGTAGGATTTCCTTTGGCGATCGATACCTGACTCCTATATACGGCTGTAGCTTGTGGGGTGTTATTTTTGCAGCCCAACGCCTTTTGGCTTTTCGCAAAGGACAATGGCCTCGGAAGCTCTTGTGCCAATAAATTCCCATCAGCTCATGTTAAAAGTACCTGGTGTAGGTGTACATATCGTTGGGATGGGGGAGTTGCTCTTTCAATAGTGGACGTCTACTTTGCCGTCATCGTAGAGCTTCGGACATAATGGAAAGAATACCTACTGAGAGTTACCAGTTTAGATTTTGTACATTCCTTCTTCGTTACAGTTGGCCTAGGTAGGCTACTTGATGTTGTTGTAAGATCAATTGGCTTAGTGAAGGTTCCTGCTAACTTCCGAAGTCTGTTTATGCAATCGTTGCGCGTCATCTCACTGACCGGTGGTTCCTTCGGTTTATTCAGTTCATTGATATCATTGATACCTAGCGTGGAACGGGGATGGTTTGACATCTTGCTATTGAGGAGCGCCTGGCGCACTCAGTTCATACTAAGTAGAGTTTGACGGTATACGAATTTCTCTAAAAGCTCCTGTTCCATGTCAGGGGAGATTGATCCTTTAGATAGGCACGATCGGTGTTCGACCTTCAGAGGGAGAAAGCTGTTGGCAGAATCCATTGAGAATTCACATTTGAGTGGTTCAAGTTGCTCAATAGAAGGTGGCTCGAGATACGCTGGCTAAGGCGGGCGTTGGACAATTTGCTTATCAAAGCTTTAAAAGCTTTAAAATTCATGCAACATGATGAGGTCTCGTGAATTTTTCAGATATGACCAGTATGCCTTTAATAGTGGCTTTTGGAAATGGCAAGGGTCTGAAGCAGTACACGCCTCCAAAAGTCTACGTGCGCCAAGCTGATGAGAACAACATCGAACATCTTACCAAGTCCAACCCGCACTCCACGAATAAGGTAGACTAATGAATTAAACTCATAATTACATCTCATATTCCCAATCATTATATAAACTTAGTCTAGCAATTTTGCGATTTTCGGTTGTGGTTTTATGAGTGAGACGAAAAGTAGCATTTTGATACAAGAGGAGTTTATTCACAAGGGCATATGGCACGTATGTATAGCTCTTATCTGCCATGGCGTGATTGTATTAAAAATAATGGGCGGCTACCCCCACGATACTGACGTATCTGGTTACTTGAAATAAGCAAAAATATTGGGCCCATCGACGGCGGCAGCATCAACTCCCTGGAGGTGAGCTTCGAAAAAGCAAGTGTCCTGCCATTTTGGGCTAGACCTCTATCATATTACCATCCCCCTGATACCTATTTCTCTCAGCTGGGTATTTCCTCATTTATTACCAGCCTGCGGCATCAAGCTATGCGGCCGCGGCCGTTGCTGTGGCCGCTGCTGGCTAGCAGCTTGACCCTCTGCCGCCGCTGAAGCTCGCTCCTCCGACCGGCTTCTCTGCTGGTATCGTCTATTCCTCCCCTCGACCGCCGTGTTCGCGACGGCCATATAAAGCAGTCCGGGCATATTTCTCTCTCGAAACATCGAGATTCGTTTTCTGTCGCCTTCAGACCTTGGTGTGGTAGCACCACCAGCAGCGCCGGGTGTAACGACGGGGGTAGCTGCAGCATCCCCGGACCCGGACTCCAGGGATTGCAGCGTCTTTTCCAGCAGCGTCTCGCGGCTCTCATTACGGTCCGCTTCCTCGTCATTTCCTTCTTCCGTCTCTCGAAGCTTCTGTTTGAAACTTTCTGACAGATGGGGCGGCTTCTGTGGGGTATCTTCTGATAAATGCGAAACAGGCAAACTGAAAGGTCTCAGGCCTTTAGATGTGTTGTCGCCTCTTTCAAACGACCTCTGTCTCTCCCGCCAAGGGGGTCCCCTTAAAGGGCTGGGATGTGGTGACTCCCCTTTCTTCCCTAATTGCTGTTCTAAGAATGGTCCAGGAAACACTTTCCTACCTCTTTCACTTTCCAATAGCCACCTTTCGATATTTGTACGCTTATCAGCATAATGCTTGGCCTTTTCATATTCTTCTCCCTCTTCCTCCCCGTCATCGTCGTCGTCACCGTCGTCTTGACCATCGTCGTCCTCGTCCTCCTCTTCGTCCTCGCCTTGCGCTTGCTCTTCCCCTTCGCCTTCTAGCTCTTGTTCTCGGACTTCTTCTTCGTCATATACTTCCGCGTCATCCTGCGTCTCTTCCTCCCAGTCTTGCAACTCCCCTTCGGTGCCCACTACATCCCTCTCAAACCCCTCCAGCCCTCCAGTCCTCTGTCCTGCAGTCATTTCCGACTGCGAGGCCACAGCCAACTCCCAGAACCGGTCGTTCAGCAGCTCCGAGTAATGCCTACCCTTCAGCAACTTCTTACTGAGCGCGATACTCCAGGGATCGCGTGGCGGCTTTCGAGCCGGGGGATTATTGAGTTGGAACGACGTCTGCTGGGACTTGGACTCGGACGCGACATTCTGCGAGGGCGTCTCAACATCAAACGGCGGTTTCTCCAACGGGGGCTTCTGCCACCGCTGGCAGCGCGCCACGAGCGCAGCGATGCGCTTCTTGTTCGACGGATTCTTCTCGGCGGCCATCCACAACAACCACCAGTCCTTCGCCCTGGCATAGCTCTTCATGTGCTTACTCAGCAGCGCCTTCCACTGCTCGTCTTCCGTGCAGGAGCAGAAGTGGACCGCGATGTTCTCGGCCCATGCGGGGAGACACGCGGCGTTGTCGAAGCCCAAGATGCCGGAAACCCGGCCGTTGTGGACTAGAATATTGGCGCTGGACAAGTCGCCGTGCGTAAAGACGCAGGGGGCGGATTCCGGCATGTAGTCTTTCAAGACTTGTATCACGTCGCTGTCGACCTTCTTTTGTTCTAGTTGGTGCTCGATATATTCCCACATCTGCTCGTCGGACCTGAAGGGCCCGAATCTCTGCCCTGTCGTCCCGAAGAGGTATTCATGATATGCTCCGCCGCCGCTAAGACTCGAGATCCGATCTGCCTTGAGCCGCCTCCACTGGTCAATATGGTGTCCGACCTGCCCGGCGATCTGCTCTCTTTCGTCTTTTGACATATCCCACCAGATGTCGTACAAGCGCTGGCCCGGAACCTGCTCTGCAATCGTGATGGCTTTGCCGTTCTCTTTCCAGCCTGCGATTACGTTCGGGATAGGCACTCTTGTTGATTTCCTGAGCAGCTCTGCGGCTAAGGCTAATGTGACGTCCGTATCTTCTGAGGGCTCCGTATCCACCGCTTCCGTCATGATGTATTTATCTCCAATGAGCCAGCTGTGCATTTCTGGGTCATTGTAGTTGAGCCTTAAACTACTCTTGAATGGTAGAGAATCAACGGCTTGGCAGTAAGGTGTCGTGCATGCAGGACATGTATCCTGAACGTCTCCAATATCGATAAAGTCGTCGTTTATAGACTGCAGTCCACCTGAATCTTCCTTCTCCTCGTGGGTATGCTTACCAGCAGTATGAACAGGGCCTTGGCGGTCTTCCACTACCAAGTCACGTCCCATGATCCAATCCACGATGCGACGGATTTCAGACAGACTCTTTCTTAATCTCCACTGACCGAGATTCGCCGGCCATCCTCTTCCTGGCGCGGTCACATCTTCCACTATGGTAGGTTCGGGCACAATTGGAGGTATGTCGATATCTTCAAAACCAAAGGCATCGTCAAGAGAATCTCCGCCTGTCAGGGGTGTCCCGATCATATTGTCGATATCGCTGATGAAGCTTTCCGAAGCTTCGGCGACGCTCCGCGTCGTCTTCCCCCTTGTAGACATGTCCTAGTGCCTGCCGTATACGGGTTGGCGTTTCTCGTTATAGCTTGAAGTTTAAGGTCCAGGTGATTACATGCCGTCCGATGTACCTAGCTAGCTACCTCGAAACCCGAAATGAGGAGACGATAGGAGAGGGAAACGCATTTGGTTTTAGTTGTTGAAGGACCGATCAGCACACAGCCTGCACTCGTATTTAGAGTCATTAGATCGCCAGAGCAGCGCATGGCTCATCGTCAAGTAGATTCAACTTGCACATTTCTCAAGTTTCTTACCATTCCTTAATTCCATGTTCCTGCTCTTTCTCCTACTCCGGCGGGTCTTGCGATTTTTCTGGCGTGTCCGCCGGGTTTACGTCTGGAATGCTGCCACCAAGACTCCACAACAAAGGACGTCTCCGGTACCGCAAACGGGGGATTGTCAATTCGCCTGTACATATCAACGTGGATAAGCACGGTACTGGAATCCTGGTATTAGGGGTTTGCGAATTTACGCCCGATGAGCCCTGCGATTTCATGCTTAGTGATGGTGACGAGTTAAGCCGGGTCGTGGATACTTACCCGGTAGATAGTTGAATGCGAACAAATATTGAGACATAAAATATGTAGAGATTTCAATTCATACGTACATGCTTCCCCCTAGCTTCTCATGTCTTACATCATATCATCAGTCTGCCTCCCCTCATAGCGCTGGCTGATCATTTCAACTGCGAACGCCGAATGCAAATACAGCTTCATAGCAAGCCAACCCGAAATCATAGCTGCAAGCGCATTAACGTAAGAATTCCGTAGTTAGGCTGTAAATATTTGTATAATTCACTATTTCCTAGGTATGTACTTCGTATCGTGCCCAAGTGTGTCAATTGCGAAGAAAAAGAACGCCTCAATCGCCTTTCTATCAATCAGTTAAGAACTGCTCAAACTCCTGCTTTGCTTGAATGGTTGGATGGAGTCCAAGAAGAAGAAGAAGAAGCGAAAAACCAAACTCCGCCGCTCCCCTTTGTGTAATTGAATTGAATACCGAACTGCTCTTGCTCTGCTCTGCTGTGGGATTAGGAGATATGTGGCAGACACGACAGACGGCAGACGGCAATAGAACAGAACACCACCCCTTCTCCCTCTTCCCCGGTCAAAAAGCAACGCAACATGCAATAATGCTGAAGTAAAAAATGATGATGCTGGTAAAATGCTTCGCCGATATCTAAAAAGTTGCTTTAGGGAAAGAAAATGAATAGAAGTGCGAAGAGTAAGTAGGCGGTGTCTTCAAAAATGCAGCTTCGTGGCGTGGCGTCGTATGCGTCTTGCGCCGCTAAGCAGCGTGATGTCGAATTGTAAGATCCAGATGGTGAGATTTCTGATTTCTAAAGCCCCAGAATCTCGAGGACCCCCCAAATTGCAACCGGACCCAGAATCCTCCGGCTTTACTCGATGCCCGCCCGAATCCTCCTCGGCCGAGAAGGAAAAAAAATTAATTACCCAGATAAGATTGAATTTCACTCATTTTTTTCGGTGTCTCCACCCGCAAGTTTTCATACCGATGGTTTCTCCGCGATGATCCGATATGTCGTGGTGATTAATCGCATGTTGTCCATTTGGACGAAGGCTTGACCGTCGAGACACAACCTGTCAAAGAGGAGCTTGAAATGCGGCGGCAGCGCATGCAGGCGGACGAGCCCGTGGATCAGTTTTCGCACGGACCGGAAGTAAATGTCGACCTTGTCAATGAGAGGAGCCTGTAGGCCGCCTATGCTAGGGTTGTCCGATCGCGTGACTGAAAACCCAGCATCCGTGAGGGCCTTCTCGAAGCTCGTCGGTGTCGGGGTGCCAACGGCGCCGATCAGCGGCTTGACGCGGCGCATGAGGCCCGCGTGCACGGGGTCCGCGGGGTTGTAGGCGGGCAAGCTGACCCAGTCCAGCAAAGAGAACTTGGCGCCGGGCTTCAGCACGCGGTAGATCTCCTTGAACGAGGCCTCGGGGTCCTTGCACAGGCTGAGCGCCTGGATCTCGTAGAAAGCGTCGAACGAGTTGTCAGCGAACGGCAGCGGCAGGTCGTTCTGGTCGTGCACGACGAACTCGTTGCTGAAGCCGCAGTGGTCGTTCCATTCCCTGGCCTGTGCGATCTGGTTCTCGTCGATATTTAAGCCCGTTACCTGTGCGCCGCTGAAGCTGGTCATGTGCGCGGCGACCCGACCGCGGCCGCATCCGAGATCTAGTACCTTCATTCCAGGTCCCAAACCGATATCCTTGGCAATTGACTCTTCGTACAGGAGCTGGTTATCTAGTACCGACGCCTTCTTGTCCATCAGCGGCGGGATGTACATCTTTTCCACATCACCTAGACTGCAGAGGTGGTTTAGCACCGAGTAGTAAGAGCGGAGGCAGTCTCCCACACGCTGCTGGTAATTGGGGCCGAAAGCTTTTACCATCTCTTCTTCATTAGCCCAGTCCAGGTTGTAGATCTCATAAGACGCCATGAAGTCATCCACTTCCTTGGGGGTCAAGTCATGGATGTGCTTAAAGGCCTTGAGAAAGGTCTTCCACCGCTTGGGCGAGACGGAGCGGTCAACCTGAAAGTGGCCATCCTGACTGCTGCGGTTCTTAGAGAATGATGAGCTGCGAAGCGGAGAGCTGAGCTTGATCTTTTCAGTGATGGTTTGGCTAGAACGTGAGCTATCACTGCTGTCATTCCGACCCGGGATGGCTGGAATGGCAGGGATGGCTGGTGTAGTGAGGGGAGGTTGCGATACAGTTGCTGCAGCCATTGCGCTGTCTGGCGACTGCTACTACTTCTTAGACCTTTGATCTTTGAATGGGAATGGGGTGACAGAGATAATAAGCGCTGGCAGAAGGCAGCCGGGTAATACAATGAGGTGCCAAGGTGTGTCTGCCTATGTGCCTGTATCCGTCTGTGTGTGTCTTTGTGCGTCTATGTCTAAGCGCAACGTCTTCTGTTTGCTTCAGGGTTGTAGATGCAGATGCAAATGCAGAAGTGCAACGTTTGTTAGGTATGTGTGTGATAGAGTTCAAGAGGTGGGTGTGCGGCTTTACGCGGAGCAGGGTAATGTTAGGTAGCGAGTATTAGGAGAAAGAGTATCAAGGGTGGTTGAATTCCATATAAGCAGAAGTGATGAGGTGCTGCAGGCTAATCTTGAAATGACTCGACTTTTCAGGTCGGTTTTCGGCGGAGTCTCAGCTGGTAGATCGGCCCAAGGTGAATGGGTTTTTTCTGTCGTATGATTGGAAAGTGTTTGCTCCGGACGACCCGAAGGAATGTAAGTAGGGTCTATCAACGGTAGGGCAAGGCAGGCAAGGCAGGGCCAAAGTAGGGCAATCTGGACAATGCAGGGCGAGATAGCGAGGTAGAGGGCGGCTTTAATTGTTAATGACAATGAGGAAAAGGTTGGACGTAGCAAGCTAAAAAGGGCACATGTAGACCATATGTAGGGACCTTTTATGACTGCAGATCTGTAGGTCTGTAGGTACAATACTATGCAATGCGATGTACGGGTTCCGACTGGAGACGAGACTGGAGTCTGGTATCTTGAAAGTAATCCGCAATCCGTACCTAATCCGAAGTAGATGCAGATGCAAATCCAGGATACGCCCTACGCCCCCTTATGGGTACCCGTACCCCGGCCGAGTGACGCGGTGTGTTGTCACAGTCTTTTTTTTGCTGGTGACTTCAAGGTTGGGCTTCTCTATTTGTGTACCTTCGTACCTACATCTACTTCATCATCATTACCACGTTCCGTGATGGAAACATTGGATATTTTACACCACGTCTCCCGTCTTCCCTCCGAACCCTTTTGGATTAATTTCGGGCTTGTGTCGCTATTCTCTTCGGAATACGGAATACAAAATACATTGGCTGGACTTATAAAGGAATTGGAACAACGAATAACGAATCAATGGATAACAACATGGAATACAAAAACACATGTACCCTCTTCCGGTCTCTCCTCTCTTTTTACCTTCCCAACCACCTCCCAACAATTCCAAGTTCTCATTCGGTCTTCTCGCTTCCTTGAACGGGCGACTATTTCCGTCTTGCATATTCAATTCGGTACCTACTGGTGTCTACATGCTACATGCTACAATGCTTGCTACATGCTGTCATATTTCCTACCTTGCAGCAACGGCAGCCACATGGACATCGCTTTCTCCTACGTGCATCTCACCATGTCCAGCATGTCCCGTCTTACACCATCGACTGGATCATTCTAGAGAGAAATGATAATTATTTGTTTCGCCGATGCGCCATTTCTCATCGGTGTTATGCCGGATTGAGTCAACTGACTTGAAACCCTTTTCTTTATTTTTAATTCTTTCTCTTCTTCGTTTCTAGATTCTTCCTTCTCCTTGGTCTCTTCCCGTCTCGCAGTTCCGCTTCTAATCCTGTTTGCACCTATCAAAACCCACCAACGGCTCTGCCGGGACCGGACCCTCGGGCCTGCGCATGCTTAGAAATCCGTCCCTCTCATTTCCTTTTTCCTGTCTCGTACAGTAGCCTTGAAAACTATTTCGTTACCTTTCCGTATTTGTCTTCGCTAACATGAGATGATCTGTATGACATTATTACTCATTCGGCCTGCATATTCTAATGCTGGCATATCGAACATGTACCTCGTTACCTTGCTCGCCCTTGTACCTCTAGCGTCGCATCAGAAATCCCAATTGTCGATCGCCGACCTTATGACTGGCCGTATGACTGAACTAGCTTGACCGTCTCTTCTGTCCTCGGCGCGACCGACCCGCTCCCCGGATTTACCGGGTCCGAGGTCGTGAGCTGGAGAAATGCGAAATGTGCCGCAAGCGTCATTATTATCATCGCGACTTGTCCATTTCGCCTCCTTTGTTCGTCGTGTCCATGGAATTAGAACCCACGAATAGATGCCACATTGTTTTTCCTCGTTTCCGTCGCATGATAACGTGTCATGCGGGATTTTCCGTAGGACCCTTGATTGAACTGGGTAGCTCAGGAACCGACGACGACGGAACACCTTTGACCTTAAGTCGAAACGAACCTCATTATCCAATCAGGAAACCAAGAATCAGCCCTTCCTCTCCTTTTAGGCAGGCGGCTCTTTCTCGGTGCTGCTATAGACGTCTAATTAAGCTTTTGGTTGCATCGCCACAGTTTCTAGAGAACCCGATCCCAAGGTTACGCTTCATTGGATCTTGGCTGTGTATGTATTACTGTATCCCGTCTCCCGGATCGACACTACGCGCGCGAAGTTCCCTGCCGCTGCGAGATTGGGGCTGTAGCGGCCGCGTGGCAAAGCTGAGGGGAACATTCCCATAAGGCTGAGCTGAACCAACGGGACGGAAAGGAGATCTCGAACCAGTTTCTATCACGTCCTAAAGGAGGAAGGGGGCCTCGACACATTTCTATTGGGAGGGGGATCCAGGTCAAAATGCGCTACCACGCGTCAGGGGCCACATACCAACGATCCCATTGGCAACCTGAGTACCGAAGTTACTAATGACCACCCGTAGGTTACTGCATATGGCCGGCATGTCTTAAGCATGTAAGTATGTAAGTAGATGGGGTAAGCCGTCTGGTTACTTGTTACATGGTAGTACATGTCTATTGGATCCCGAGAAAGGTGTATATAAAGGTTCATTCCGGCAGATATCCTTTCTGGTTCCCCTATCCTGCTGTAGGTAATATATAGTACGGGAACGGCCGTGATCATACGATCCTCCACATCTGAGCGTTCATCAATCCTTCGAGCTCTGAAGGAGCCATCATAGGTTCACTCTCGTTGACAACAGTCTACATCGGGTACCCTACCAAGATCTTCCTCCATACAAGTATACAAGTAGCTACCTGCTATTCATGAAGCGCCAGGCCCGGGACAAATGGCTCGGTAGCTCATCATATTACAGCCGACATACCTACCTAGGCAGGTACCTACCTTATCTTAACGGGAGCCATGATAGAGAGTATAGCAAATGCGACCGAGATTCATGAAGCTATTGTCCCTCCATTAGGTACCTACTATAATATTGATGACACGAAAACTGAATACGACAAAACTCTCTGCAACACACCGACTGGATTTTAAACGTGTGATATTCTGGCTTAACACAAGCTCGAGTCAATAGAAGAGAAGCATGTTCGCACTATGCTGACGGGAATCTACGGTGACCTAGTGAAGTCCAATGTTCAGTCTATGCTGAGTGACTTAGATCTCATTGCGGTCACTACTTACTATCCGTGCCTCTCGCACACTATGACGAACCCGAAGTTCTAAGAAGGGATACCTACAATCTGCACGGCTACGGCACAAGCCTTTTGAATCCTGATTCGTCTTCAATTCATGCGGGCTTCTGAAGCTATTCGCAATTCGGAGTCACGCTTCACACCCCTTTTCCCCACCAACAACCAAATCATTCACCCGTAAACCATAGAAAACCTTCGCAGCACTCTTAGCTTTAGATATATTTACATACTGTAATGACCTTCTGATTCATTGTAGTCGGGTAGGCAGGCATGTAAGTTACCTACCTTTTATATATAGGTAGTTATGAGTGGCGCTGTCGTCACGACATAAGAATATCTACCTCTCATCTATGATATAGAAAATCCCTAGAAATTCTGGCACATCTAATGAAATGTTTCATTTATTTACTACAGCGTGTTCTTGGAAACAATAACTATTTTTTTATTCACTTATTTGTAGGAAGGCTGTCCATCAGCGCATCCCGTAAGAAAGGGGTCAATTTACAAGTACCTACCTAGGTAAGTAACTTTCACGATACGATACGGATAATTGCAAATCTGAACAGGCAAATCACCGAATGCCCTCTTCAATCTACATCTTTGATTCCGGCAGAGAACGCCGCTGCAAGATGATCTGTGATATATAGCAGGAAGGTATTTATAGAAACCACATGGTCCATTCACACCCTAACCCACGGCACGGCACGCTCGGCATGTCTGGAATGCTTACGTCACGCAGCGGTCAGCATGTGTTTAAGAACCTCTGCTAGGTCTTCGTAGATAGCTCGGAAAATAAGCTGATAATTAGGCTGTTCTAAGGCTGTTCGGGTACACCTATCACATCGCCCATCTAAAGGGTGGTGGGACCTGCAGCAAACACAGCTCACAGCTCACAGCTCATATCAAAGATTCAAATGACGCATACGTGCACGAAGTTCAAAAAGACAGCGACCGGCTTAGCTTTGGTTCATCGGATGAGTCGGTTAAAAATTAGCTATCTACATTATTCAAATCATTAAAGAATCGTGCCAGTCCCCCTCGATCTAGATCCTCCGAGGCGACGAGGTGAAGATCTTGGCGTTCCTTTCAACACGTATTAACTTGGAGAAGAATAAAAGCGCGACAACTAATAAGTCATTTCCACGTGACGGTATATAATTCCTTCCTTCATTTCCTCTCAAACTTCTTCCACGTCACTTCCATCGTTAACTTAAAACAGACCCAAGCAGAAAGCGGCAAAGGCAACGAAAGCGCCAGTGGCACCGGATCCGACGGCGGAAGCTCCGGCAGTGGCGATGGTAGTGGGTGCGGTGGCAGTCGAAGAGGTCGACGCAGCAGAGGTAGCGTAGCTGGTAGTCTGGGCCGGGGCAGAGGTGGTGCTGTACACAGTCGACAGAGTCGAAACCGCAGTGGTGGCTGAGGCAGTAGACTCGGTGACGACCTCCGAGGTGGCAGGGTAGGTCGCGGATGCCTCGCTGGTGGTCTCAACAGGGTACGAAGGGACCTCAGTCGAGACAGAGTAAGCCGAGGTGGACTCGCTCGGAGTCTCGACTGGGTAAGAGGTAGATACCTCGGTGGTAGCCGAGTAAGCAGAGGTCGTCGACGAGCTGGGGGTTCCAACTGGGTAGGTAGCCTCAGTGGTAGAAGATACCGGAGCAGTGGTGGACACCTCGGTGGTGGCATATGACGTAGGGTACTCAGTTGTCTCAGCCGGGTAAGTAGTCGACGACTCCACGGGATAGGTCTCCACGGGGTAGGTGGTGGATTCCACGGGATAAGTCTCGGAGGTAGCCGAGGTAGGATACGCCACCGAGGTCGTCGTCGGGTAAGACTCGGACTCGGTAGTGCAAGGAACAACGACAGTGGTGGTTGATCCGATCGGGCAGTTAGTGACAGTGGGAGGGCACGAGGTGATCGTGGAGATCAGGGTCGTGTAGCTGGTCAAGGTCTCAGTGCCGGGGACCGTCGTGATGGAAGTCGGGTACGCAGTGGACACCGACTCGGTGGGGTAGTAGCCAGAGGGAAAGGTTGGGTAGCCAGTGGCCGAGGTTGGGTAGCCAGTGGACCACGACTCGGTGGGGTAGCCGGTGGCCGAAGTGGTTCCGTTTCCAGTCGGGTAGACGGGAGCGGTGGTGCTCTCGGTGGCGTACACAGACGAAGTCTCTACGGAGCTGGCAGTGTAGGTCGAGGTGACGTACACGGAGGAAGTCTCATCAGGGGGACAATCATCCTCGGAGCTAGTAGAGCTTGCGCTGTAGGTCGAGGTCGAGGCGGAGACCGACGACGTTACAGAGAGCGTGGGATACGCCGAGGAGGTGGCCGAGGAGGTGGCACTATAGGACTCGGTCTCGCTATCCGGAGGGCAGTCATCCTCGGAGCTGGTCGACGACGAGGCCGGGTAGCTGGCGGAAGACGACGAAGACGACGACGTAATAACCGGGTAGCCAGCGCTGGACGAAGAGGTGGCAGTCGGGTAAGGAGCCGAGGTGGCGCTGTAGGACTCGGTCTCACATTCATCCTCCTCCTCGTACGAAGAGGTCGACGAGGTTACGTAAGTGGCATTTACGGTAGCAGCCAGCAGGGCGCCGGCGCTGGCATATTTCAACAGACGAACCATCTTGAGATATTTCCCTTCACAGCAAGCGAATGACTGAAGTTGGACCGTTCCAAGGATTGCGAAGCTCGAGAGCAAAATTGACAGGCACAATCTGGTGTGATGGAAGAAGTCTTAGGAAAAGGGGGCACGCTGGACAACGGCTGGCCTTATAAAAAGAGCGCAGTGGACTATGGAGTCAGCCATCGTACTATTTTCAAGCCATTCCGGTAGCCTGGTTCGCTTGCCCAGAAGCCCTTTACCTCATCGACCTCCTCTTTGGCCCATTGCTGTTTATTTTGAACGCGGCAGGGGTATGCAATGCGGCCCCGGCCCATGCAAATCTCGGTTGGCATTGGGGCCTTTGGGTTGTTCTGGACACTACGATTCCACGCGCGCCGTATGCAGGCACCGGGCCAGGTACAGGGGGAGCGGTGGGTGAAAGAGGCACGAAGTAACCGCATTTGGCAAGTAGAGATGAGAGAGCCAGTTCTTGCTCGCGATCCTCCGATCTAAAGATGACCTACTCGTATTTTATGGATAGTGCGCTCGAATAGTCACTTACTATTCGCTAAATCGTACTAAACCGTTCGTTTTCGCTATTCGAGCCCGCCTCGCGCTATTGACACTAAAACCTTGGCCAACAAGCCAGCAGGCTTCCGCTCTAGAAACGCAGACAGAGTGAGCCATGGTTATCTATATGCTGTATCGGCTGAGGGCATAGACCGTGAGAGAATAATCATCTGAGGTGGAGAGGGGTAGACAGTAACACAGGTAAGCAGTGTTCCGAGGAACAGGTTTGTGCGGTAATATGGTACAAGATACTGCTTGAGATTGCATTAGGAGTCAACACTCTTTTCGAATCACGACATAAAGTGAGCGGGGAGTGATAGGGGAATGTCGATTTCTTGATAAGGCAATCTCCTCTGTTGCCCCTGGCACACTGCATGTCTCTTTTTAGCTAATGCATCATTAGTGCTTAGGATCTCGTCATAAAGGTTCGGATCTTGAGGCCGTAAGAACTTGTGTGGGCTAGCGTATTTTAACATGGAGAAGGATACACCGAGGCCGAAGCTGAAAATCGACAAATGACCCGGCGCCAGCTCGAAGCTGGACAAAGATAGCGCCCCAGCAGCCTAGCTGTGGACTAGAATTACCTAGCTGGGCGAGCTGGGCATTACCTAATGTTTCTAGGTAGTATCAAAGCTGGAGCCGTAGAAATACGGGCCTGGCCCCTGTAGACATACCGCTGCGGAGTGATGGGTATGAGCTTTGACGCCTGGCCGGCTTTGATGAAGAAAAAATGAAATAAAAAGACACGAAGTAGAATACGTGGTTCAGTGGGCTTGCCAAGCTTAAAAAACTTGGAAGCAGAAGCTCACCACGTTTACGATGGAGAAAAAAGAATAGGAGATTGATAGAAAGATAAAAATATATCGTCGATCAAATAAGATAAGTCGAAAAGGAAATCGATCACAATTTCCACTTGTGGCTAGTACCGATAGCTCAATTTCTCGACTGTCGGTATGACGGAGCTGGAGTTTTCTGATACCCGCATGTAACATCGAAACGTTTTCGTCTGTACAAAGATACGAAGAGTGTTAATTAATAGACATGGGTGGATTGCGCCCGTAACTTGCTGATTGGGTGCAATTCCATATGTCGTGTATACCATGTGAGGTTGCTTCTCGCATTCATCAAACCTCATTATTTTCGGTTTTATGCGCAAACCGGAACCTAGCCGGACGGCCGACGTAAGTCGTCCTACCCAACCTAAATTACATATCACGAAAGAATGGCACGAAGCCTGGTGATATCCTGATGATTGGCCTTGCAACAGCCACCAACTAGGATCATTCGCCAGCAATGCTGATTGCGAGCATGAGTGACAGCGTCAGCAAGCTGATGTTCCCACGGAGACTGGTCTCATATTTAGTATTCTTGTTTGAGAACGTCATCCTTGTGATACTTACTGTAGGAGCTTGCTGGTTAGCCGGTACTTGCCAAGTCTTTGTCGTCGTATCATAGACTTCGCCGTTCGTCCCGTCGGGATAGAGAACCAACACAGGCTTTTCCTTGAGCTGACCAGCACTTGCCAGCCGGGAAACAGCATTCTCGAACATACGAATCAGTTCCGGGATCTTTGCTACCTTGGTGCAATTAATGCCGATTCCCCAAGGTACAATATCCGAATAAACCGGATTTAAGAGCGCATCCACCACTTGGTCGACGTCGCTACCGTCTGGCAGGGTGTAGTCATCGCCAGGAAAAACGCAAGATATCCAAAATGGAACGTCACCGTGAAAGATAGAAGACGAGTTCCGATCAGGCGAGGGTGTACGACTGAAGATCTTTCGAATAGCCTTGATCTCATCTATCCTCGGAACTGTCTCAAACGCCATATAGTTGATCCGATATTTAAGACGGTCAACCTGATCAAACAGGCGAAGTCGATCCCGATGCCAGTCAAGCAACTGGTCTATCGAGTTGTGTTCCGCATCGTATATCCCGCTGTACTCTTGACTAGGAATCATAGTGGCACCGTAAGATCCAAGGCTCAAAGCGATCTGGGCTGTTGATGCTTTGACTTCCTCGGCAATAGAAACAGCCAGGCCTAAATAAGGTGCAATTTCAGAGCGACGGATACCGTTCGGATGGTCTGCAGTCTTGGTTCCCAAAAAGGCTTCTTCCGACACTTGATATGTAGCCGTGAGTAAAATATCGACGGGAACGTTGCCGAAGTCCTTCTGGCACGCTCGAAGGGTGTCGGGGTTGTCAATTAGGAGATGTGAGGACCACAGAGGAGTCTGTTCACTGAATTTGACGCCATATTTGTCCTCGAGAGAGGTACCCAGCCCTCCGTCGAGGATGAGAATTGGAACGAGATTGTTCGTGGTCATTGGACTGGCTCTCTTTGATATTGACGGTTAGAATAATGTAACACTGATATTTGGGTAAGGTAAGGTATTGTGTTGTGTTTAGCGGTTAGACTAGATATGCATCGATAATCCCCCAACTTTGAGATGAACCAAAGGTAGAGTTAATAGGGCTGATAGCTGAGAGACTATCTGAGATACCTAATGCAACGTATAGATTGGATCACGTGGTGCTGTAAACTGATCATCCAGAGATGAGCTTGTGAGCCGGACAGTAGAACCTTCAATGATCAATGATCTCGGAGCTCGGATGAGAGAACAAGCTATCGGGTGGTCGGCATGTTTTGGGTTAGGTAATCCGGCATCCAATACCTTAGCTCAGCTTTAGCCTGACTTTCCGGAGAGGATAATCAGAGTTTCCGACGCTAAAGGCACATCATTTAATAACGCATTGACCTAATTGGCCGAAGCATCCCCGCTAAGCTTCAACTAACCGTAAATTGTGCCGTCGCATTCAGCCCTTCACAGCCACCAGCAATGTCATGTTAGTAGCTCCAGGCATCGATCCCATGCAGTCCTGAGCCCATGGTAGGGTACCTCGGTACAGGTCAGACGCAGTAGATGGATGGGATGTCATGCCCGTTGGATCAGCCCAACCGGAAAAGCGGCAGCAACATTAGACAAAGATAGGTGCTGTCGCATTTTCCCTGCGAGGTAAATGCGATCGCAATTTTCCAACTTTCATACTCAATTTTTGCTCCGAATCAATTCACCAACTGGATATCTCGGCATTGGCTCTAGTCTCGTAGACTCGTGTTGTATCATCAAAGCGCCTCATTGCGCCTCCTCATTAGAAAAAATAAGCATTACCGCCAAGGCCCTGCTGGCAAGGTAAGGCGGGAAAAAAGAGGGCGGTTTCCTTTTTGTTTACTATTGACCTTCCTTTGTCATTCGAGTTCGAGGCCTTCCAGGTCTGCCGGTGCGCTTTAGGTGGAACCAATTGAGCCCAACCACCAGCGAAGCGCAAACCACCGCCTTGGCATTCCCCTCGCCGTCTTTTCTTCGGAATTCCGAGCTGCGCAAGGATCTTGCTAGCTGCGAATAGGACGGTCTCATCCGACTAGTTTTCGCCTAGCACTTCGAGTGTAGTAGTCCGAAAGCGAAGTACAGTACCTGATATCGTCGCATAGTCGCATAGTTTACTGCCGACTATGTCAGCTCTTAATGAGAAGACTGCCGAGTCGGGGTCCGGTAGCCAAGACCGGCCGCCACAAGGAGAGTCGCAAGGGAAAGCCGTCAATGGGATCAACGAGAAAAGTGACAATCAAGTCTCGGGCGACCACCAAACCACTCAAGACCCTCAACAACAATCAAGTGACGCCAATAATGAGAAGCAAGATGAGCAAAATGGCCCAGTTCAACGTCGCAGCACGCTTAAGGAGCGGATTAAGGATCAGAAGGATAAGCTCAAAAATAAGGCTAAGCCTCCCGGTGGCTTCGACTCAACACCGTTACCTGATGCTCCCCCAGGGTATACGGTGAAATTCACTTTTCACCGAGCATCAAACCTACCCGCTGCCGACTTTTCTACAGGCGCCTCGGACCCCTTTCTGACTGCCACGCTAAACACCTCGTTACCAAAGCGACACAAGGAGGATCCTGATCTTGTCTTCCGGACGCGCACCTTGAGGAAGACGCTCGAACCCGAGTGGGAGCAGGACTGGATTGTCGCAAATGTGCCGCCATCGGGATTTAGGCTTAAGTGTCGCCTATATGACGAAGATTGGCCTGACCACGACGATCGCCTAGGGAACGTGGTTATCTACGTAAACAGTGTTAACGAGAACTGGGAAGGCTTTAAACCCCCAGGCAAAGAGTTCGAAGTCAAGAAGCGCAGTGGTAGTAAGCGTGCCTACCTTCTCAAGGCATGCACTACTGCCTTTACGAAAGATGTATCCATGACACCGAAGCTCTACGTGAGTGCTGTCGTACTCGGCCAGTCAGATCCTCCCTACGGTCAAATGTATACTGCCGGTCCGACCTATTACTTCAAGCATTTCTCTCCTATGATTGGCCGCTTAACTGGCACCAAGGTCAACAGAGACGAGGCGGAAGACTCTCACGACCGCGACGACGGGGCCTCTTCATCTAACGGAAACGGCAAGCAGTCAGAGAGGGGAACCCAGAAGTACGATTTCCAAGCCAACGAGATACAGCTAAGTGGACCGGTGCCTTCCAAACTGTATCACCGATTCGTCGAATTCCGACCCATCATTGGTCTTCTATTCAAAAAAAGCGGTTTGCGTGGCAAGATTTTGAACAAAGCTCTCCACCATCAGCACGCCCGTGTGTATAGCTTCAGAGACACAACTACGTGGGGCACCTTCAAGGCATGCACGGAAGAGGCTACTATGCGGTTCTTAAAACTGGCTCATTTCGACGAAGGGGGACGCATCTTTACCTATGTCTTGACCCTGGACGGCAGCTTCAAATTCACCGAGACGGGCAAGGAATTCGGTATTGATCTCCTTAGTAAGCATACCATGCACAGCGATGCTGCAATTTATATCGCCTGTTCGGGAGAGTTCTTCATCCGGAGGCTGAAGAAACCCCACGCATCCGAAGATCCTGAACCTGCCGAGCCAGCCCACCCCGACCAGATAGTTCCAGGTGGTCCGCCGATGGAACCCCCTCCATTCAAGCCGCAATATTATCAGCTGATAATAGACAACGACAGCGGTACCTATCGCCCCGATAAATCGGTGCTACCCTATCTACAGAAGTTCTTGGAACACAACTTCCCTGGCCTTGGTGTTGTGACGCTGGCGTGCGATGATCCGGAGGACCAGAAGCTCAAAGCAGCGCAGGCTAAAGTGAAGTCGAAAGAGGGTCAGACCGTCAATATGGTGCTGAACCGTAGCCCTAGTGCCAGCTCCTTCAGTTCGGACGATGTCTCGGATCTTGAAGATATGGATAGGCACGGTGACAGGGGACGAAAGAGTAAGAAAGAGAGAGTTTGGGACCTGGTTGAAGAACCACGACGAATCAAGGAATTAAGAGGAAAACATACAAGCAACAATGCGTCAGATGGTCCGAGCGGGAGTGGCCAGGCCAGCTAAGGAGTTAATCATTCTTTAGACTCCTTGAAATTCGGTTCCTTTAGGTTTCACCCGCAGAACCTATCAGCAGGCGTTTGATTTTGAAATACTCAAGCACGACGGGCGGCGGATCTGGTATTAGTCTTTGGATTGCATCCTTTGCGTTACATTTTCATTTTGATTCCCCGGTTGTTTCTCTCCAGACAGACCCGTCCCACGACGTGGTATATTTCCACCCTCCTCTTTGTAATGACTCTTTTTAAGTACCTACTTTCTATAATCAAATGAACCAGCTTAGTCTTTTCACGAGGCAATACGAAGTTACGAATCAGCAACTAATAACTATTACCAGTGTAATGCCGCAGACTTGCGCATCAAGCTTGGGCTTTTGACAGTGAAAGGTGAAGTCTTAACATCCTACACAGCGGAACCTAGTAATTCTACACATCAACTTTACCAAACTGACCACACGTGTTACGTATCACCTATCCATCTGTGTCTTTCAGAATTTGAACACGCAATGGTTGCGACCATGAGTTATTCGATTACAACCAGGGGAAAGAGTCAGAAGACACCTGGCGAAACGTATTGCTTGCCACGTCCGTATAATAGCAGCTACCACACGGAAACAGGTGTTGATATTATTATCAACCACACCGATTGACCACAGCTATATTGACCTGTGGAGTGCTTGAAGCGCGTCTCCAAGACAGTCATATAGAAGAGGCAAGTATATTTAGGCACACATACCAGATAGAAAGGTATGTCCTGGTAACTGCCAGCAGGATGTTAAATCTTCACAAATTACTTAAAAGTCAAAAAGAGGAGCAAGAAGAGCAAGAGCGACAACGAAGAATGATAGGTATGTACCCAGGTATGGATGACATAGAAGACATAGTAGTAGCGTCGTCACCTGCCCGCGAGGCCATTAAGTATGCGCGCAGGCACTCATATTACTACCGACGCCACTATCAGTTTATCCCAGACGACGATGCGTATTCTCTGGAGGAGCTTCCGATCACCGATCTGGACGATTACTGGAAGTTGGCAAAAGCCGATTTGGCCAACGTCTTAAGTGCGCCGCTGGTCGAGGGGAGGGTTATTTGCGACGGCGGCCCCGGAACCGTCCACTTCACAAAGAGCGAACTTCACGACAACAGCAGGATGAAGGCTATGGTTTGGGGAGCCCTTCTAAACCTCGTGAAAGGAGAGCGTGTGGCGAGCTTGGCGTCGCCTACTGAACTGCAGGCCGGCTTCTGGGATACGATTAACATGTACACGGGCCTCATGGTTCCGCTGGAAAGCATCCAGATTCTTATATCGAACGAGCAGCCGACGGGAGGTATTGCAGCCACAATCGAAAGGTTCCGGCCGACCGTTTTGATCGCTTCGCCAGACGACCTTGTCCGTCTCACCGAATACTTCAGCGCATCTCACACCGCTTTACTATCAGTACGCGCCGTCATCTACCTGGGACACAAGTTACCGAAAGACCTGCACTCATCATGGCTCGGCACATTTCCAAAAGCCAAGCTGTACCCACTGCTCTACGCACCCCTAGACATCGGCCCCCTCGGCGTGCCAGCCCCCATCACAACGTGCGAGGACAGCGACGCGGACCCAACGTACTGCGCTCTAAACGAGACAGCGCTGCTCGAGATCGTCGCAGACGACGGCACAGTCATCAAGCAGCCGGGCGTCAAGGGAAACCTCATTGTCACGCACCTGACGCGCCGCCTGCAACCCATAATCCGCTACCCCGTCGGCGACGTCGCCGCGTGGGTCGACTACGGCGGCTGGCTGTTCACGTACCACGGGCGCGCGTCGCCCAAGCTCAAGCTTGCGGGCACGACGCTGGACTGCGCTTTGGTAAAGGCCATCGTCGACGAGGCGATGGGCACGGACACCCGCGGCCGGGCCCAGTTCGTCCTGTGTTCTGAGAACAACCGGCCGAAGCTCGTTGTTCGGTTGGCGTTTCCCGTGCCGCAGAACCCGGGACAGCTAAGGCATGGCATTGAGGCTGCGCTCTGGAAGGCGTCGCCGGATTGGAAGAGAGATCGCTTGGCGAACATGATTCTTTCGCTGAGGTTGGATTGGGTTGATGAGGACCAGCTGGATTGCGATGAGGCTAGTGGGAATGTGAAAGAGATAGTGGATGAGCGATGAGTGTCAGGGGTCGATACTGTATCAGGTGTTTGAAAGGGGATTCAGGGGTATCTAAACATGTACCTCCTACCTACGGTAGCGGTAAAATATACAATGGTCAATATGTAGTACAGCTCTTTCTAGGGGAATAACTTTGGTTTTCTCTGGGAATAATGAATGTTTTAAAAACAAAGGGAAGATGAACCCAAAAAAAGGAACTATCCTGCTGTTTAGTCGTTCTACGCTCACAACTTCATTGTATATTCCTAGAGATCAGTGCTATGCTACCTAAGAGATAGTATTTTCTTTTTTATTTCAGAAGCATTGTTATGTTCAGTAGATACTCATCATGACTCCCCTCATTATATATGCCATGTCTGTATCCAAACATATAAACTTCACTTATATAGATCACTCATGTACATATGGTTCATTAATGGTAGTTGATTTTAACTTTATTTCATTAATCATTACACTATAAACAACGCTTGCGCATTCTAAACATATTCTAACCATATTTGAGTCTTGCTCAAAAAAAACACACTTCACCCAAATCCTTTAACTTGCCAACTAAACCAAGTCGGACAAGTCAACATCCTCCATCCGGTTCTCGTCGGCGAATGGATCAGCCCGCCTCGTATGGGCTGGAGTCGGAGGCAGAGGGGTCGCCCTCGCATTAGCAAAGTGAAACGAATCGAAGTCCGCCCTGCTCAGTTGTGTAGGTGCAGGTGCAGGTGCAGGACCCTGCGTGCGGTTTTCCATCCGAATCGGCGGCTGCGCCTCGACGTCTTGGGCAGCTTGCTTCCTCTGACGTCTGGCTAGCCAGCAACCAGACATCCAACCAATGAAGAGGGCAACAAGTCCCACAGCAGCGAACACACCAAGGGCTACACCAAGGAGCATCGGATTATAGGACCGCTTTCCTAAAACGTGAGCGTTAGCAGACGAGACCATGTTGGATATCGTGGACAAGGGATGGGAGAGTTGAAGGTATGTGGGTAGTATGGTGGGGGAGTTTAGAATGGTTGTAATGGTGATAGGTATGATGTTCAAAATAATTGTGATGGTGGCAAGTATGATGATGGTAATCAGAATTGTGGTACTGATCAAGGTGAAGATGATAATGATAACGAAAGAG
This sequence comes from Hypoxylon perforatum, assembly GCA_028571165.1. Classification (NCBI taxonomy): domain Eukaryota; kingdom Fungi; phylum Ascomycota; class Sordariomycetes; order Xylariales; family Hypoxylaceae; genus Hypoxylon; species Hypoxylon perforatum. Next base: position 61,058 of record JAOXNQ010000001.1, read on the forward strand.
AAATTGAATTAAGCAAGAAATTATTTGCCTTTTTATGTTATAGAATGTACTAGGTGTGAGTCCGAACACCCAGTTGTTTCTCGCGATCTTCTATATCGTTCGACATCTCCATGAGTGCCCGAGAGTTGAGGCTGATCATAGACATGACGATTCCGCTGCTTCTGTTTGGACTGTTAGCAAACAATGCGGTTGTGGCGAAGCAAGTAGAGATTCGCTCTTTAGAAGGATATTCGTAGGAACAATTCACAGCAATAAGGGGCATACATAATGCTTCAAACTCCACGTCTTATAGCCAGGAGCTAAAAAGTCCGTATATCGTGCCGAGGGTCTGATCAACTTTCAAGCATCCTGAGCCACCACAACATAATCACTCTTAAGCAATAGAATCATTGAGATACCTATGATTAAGAGGTTCAATACGACTATTATGAGAGGCTCCCCACCGAACGGATTGTTCAACCAGCACAATAGTGTATGGGCGGCATGTTGATTGCTACTTTATCAAATCATATAAAGTATTAAAAACGACTTTAGAAAAGAATATGTTGATAGTTACTGTTCGTTATATATATCTACTGCAGTTAAGAGGTAGAGATGAATTCTGCGAGGAATTTTCCGGGATTCCTACCCTCATACTTATGAGTTGAATCGTATGAACAATGCTTAATGGAAACCAAGTCCAGGTGACTCTTTCGAACAAAGAACTAGACCTCATGCCTCCCTCCTGGCTTACACTTGTTTAATTTGCTGTCAAACAATATAAGCTACGTAGGTACGTTAGTAACAACTCATAAAGAAGAAGGAACAGTTCATCTTCAGCTCTTGAGCTCATTAGACGCCTGGAGAATAAATTTGAACGTTCCTAAAGCCCATATATTGACTATCGAGAAACTTCCAAATGTCTTACTCTACTATATCTAGCCTCAGCTTGCTAGGTAGGGAGGCCTAGTCAAGAGACTCTGCAAGGATTTCCTCTTGACAAAATTAAAGGGGTTATAGCTGAGCCTAGAACCATGGCGACGGCGTGAAGACAGCGGGTATGCGCGGTAGTAGACGGATCACAAGCAGCTCACCTTCTTGTATAAGCCTCGCTTCGAGAATGAAGAAAGATATGAGACTTGGCGAATTCGCCGATTTGCCACGTCCGATAAATGTCTCTCGGCGAAGAGCGGATAGTATCTCTTTCAGTCCGCGGTCTTGTCCGACATCTTCGGTGCCGTTGACTCACCCTTAGATCAACTATGAGTAATGCTCTTGCATCAATATCATCCACGATAGCCAATGCGAGGCACGAAGGTCGCGGTTCAGCGGTCCGTCGCAAGTCTTAGGTGACTGTCGATGTCAGTATAAACATAAGACAACTCAGCTGAAGTTGCGACTAGATGGATTATCCTCCTTCCGTAAACGCGATTAAGCTATGAGGTTCAATAGTATGGGGTAAGGTGGTCGGTCTCATTCGGGAAGGTAACAGATCGCCTACCACCAGTCGGGGCTATTGGAGATCTAGCACGCACCCGGTGTTGCGCTGCCTGTCAGCTCGTGGCACGCTGTTCTATTTTCTAATCCCTGATCCAAATCATACAGATACAGGGGGGAGCTCTGGAGCTTCGCGCCTGTGACGTTGGAAATAGCAATACGCATAAGACGGCACCGCCCGACGATTGCGTTTCTCGATCCAATATAGATATGACACCAGAGCTGCATACAATTGGCTAATACCAGATAAGAGAAGTCTTGGTCGTGTGCATCGGCATTCGACATGATGTTGTATGTAGTATAGTCAAGATACCGAGGTAGCTCGCCTAGAAAGCTTAGGTAGGTCTTCGCGAGAGTGATAGCATCATTCGTAGCGACGTAACAGTCGGCGGCGGAGTCTAGACCTGACGGCAACGTTGCCGGACGCCAATCGGACTTGGGGCGGGTTTATGATATTACTTTATGAGGGTGGGATCTTCGTTCTGGTCCCAGCAATTGAGAAGCCCTGGCCTGGCGCTCAGGCAGGGCTGGATGTCTAAAGTCGCCTGTTGTCACATGCGTTGACTTTCCCGCGCTGTCTGCAATGCATGCAACTGAGAGTGGTATCGGTGTGTGCCTCACCTACCTTGCTGCCCTTGTCGTCCTGTACGACGGCACCGTGGCGATGCGGGGCAGGGCAGCGGGCCAAGCGGGCCAAGCGGTACTTGAAGATGGACCCCAAGGGGGACTAGTCTGTAATCTGTATAGTGCATACGTGCAGCTATGCTATACCAGGTAGGTATCCAGATGTGCCTAAGCCTAAGGGGCTAGGGGGTATCTGAGACTCGGGAGTACAGATCCTGGCGACGGATCCGGTACTCGATGAAAATATCCCTAGCGCGGGACGGGAATCTTAGATAAGCTTAACTTAAATATACAGGATTGATATCCCAGGTAGGCCAGGAAATACTCTTAATACTCATAAATTAAGAGACCCATCACGCTGTGGATGCCCCGTGACGTGCTTCGTCGATAAGGGTCGTCATATACAATACGCCATTCATCTGGCGGATAATGTATGTCATGCTCGACTAGAGATACGAGTCAGTTGCGAACCGCGGTACGCAATGCCGACGGCTCGGTAAATGGAGCGCCTGCGAGCGATCACCTCATGTCGTATTACCTGTACTATAATATAAAGCCCAGCAGACTTGCCGTGGAATTCCCACCTGAGATACCATATGCAATCTGGAACGAGAAACAAGCTCAGTCTTGGCTCCTTGGCTCGTCATTTTGTAAGCCTTGATAAGGGGGGCCGCCTATGGGGGTTAAGGAGGGTTAAAGGGGGCTGGTTACCAGAATAGGAAGGCCGTGGCTTTGGGCACCACGCGACGCGAGCTCGAGACTCCTTTTGGCGCGAAGACGACAGTCCTTGGCACAGCTGCTGGATACAATGGATACAACATCATGATAGATTTCCCTCTCCGCGCTATTGGGTTCGATCGTCTTTCGGCCTTCGACTCTTAGCCTGTGTTACAACCGGCCGCCCGAGCTCGCCATATCCTAGGGCTACCTGATTCAATATCCATGCTCAGATCCTTGGTCGGATCTGGGTTCTAGCCTTGGTCCGAACCCCAGAGTGCCCTGGGGGAACCCACACCAGCCGCCAGTGCCTCCTAATGCAGTAATGTATCGATGTCTCTTCACACCCAACGAAGCAAGCTCTTCTCATAGCTACCGCGTTTCCCCAGCCCATGATAACATCGGAGTCGTTCCGCACGGCAGGACAACCCCCCGCAGCACCGTCACTCATGGCCGGATAGCCGTGCGAGGAACAAGGATCTCAGATAAGGTGTTGTACAGATGGCCCTGGCCTGGGTCGCCAGGGTCCGTCAGGGTCCCTCTAGCAGAGCCAACCAATGCCTTCTAGAAAGACGCTTATTATAAACTACATCGTCATCTAGCCTGCCCGACTATATCGCCGAGTAAGACCCTATGGGTATAGCAGATCTGCGAGTTTCCTTCCCGGGAAGGTGATGATCGACAGGCATTGGATATATCGAGCCTCGAGACGAAGCCGTCATCTTGATAAATCTTGATAAATAGTCGCGATGCCCTCGACTCGAGTTGTGTTTTTGTTCCTCACCAGTCGAGAAGTAACTGCTTTAGATACCTCGCCTTCTACTCTTACCATCTTGACTTGATCCAACATGCGTACCGCCGCCGCCCTCCTCGCCCTTCTGCCTCTGGCATTCGCTGCTCCGGCCAAGCGGGCCGAGCCAGCTCCCCTCCTTAAGCCTCGAGGATCTCAGCTCGTCGAGGGCAAGTACATCGTCAAGATGTATGAGAACTCCGCCATCTCGGCTCTCGAGGATGCCATAAGCGCCTTCGAGGGTGACGCCGACCACGTCTACAACGTCAAGGGCTTCAAGGGCTTCGCCTCCGCCCTGACGGCTGCGGAGCTCGAGAAGCTCCAGAGCCACCCCGATGTATGTCATGGTCCATAGATTACCGTCTAGGTAGCTTCTTGGACGGGGCACGCTTAATATCTAACCGTTCCGTAGGTCGAGTTCATCGAGCAGGATGCCATCATGAAGATCAACGCCCTTGTAACCCAGTCCGGCGCTACTTGGGGAATTTCTCGCCTCTCCCACAAGTCAGGCACCAGCGACTACGTTTACGACTCTAGCGCTGGTACCGGAACCTGCTCCTACGTCATTGACACCGGTATCTACACCGCACACACGGTACGCATGACTCGTGAAGCGGCGAAGCAGTGTCAGGGAAATAATGTACTAACAACCTTCTAAGGAATTCGAGGGCCGCGCTACTTTCCTAGCCAACTACGCCGACAGCTCGAACAGCGATGGCAACGGCCACGGAACCCACGTTGCCGGCACCATTGGCAGCAAGACCTACGGTGTCGCCAAGAAGACCAGCCTCTACGCCGTCAAGGTCCTCGACTCCAACGGCTCGGGAACCACCTCTGGCGTCATCGCCGGCATGAACTTTGTCACCTCCGACGTCAAGACCCGATCGTGCCCGGCCGGCGCGGTCGCCAACATGTCCCTCGGTGGTGGTTCCTCTTCGTCGATCAACAGCGCCGCTAAGGCTATGGTCAACGCTGGTGTCTTCCTGGCGGTCGCTGCCGGAAACGACAACCAGAACGCTGCCGCCTCCTCTCCCGCTTCTGAGCCTACGGTCTGCACTGTTGGCGCTACCACTTCTGCTGATGCCCGCGCCAGCTACTCCAATTACGGCAGCGTCGTCGACATCTTTGCCCCTGGCGTACGTAAAACCCCAACCCCCTGAGTGCATTTACCCGGGAGAAGAGTTTGCCTACTATTACGAGATGCAATACTTTCGCTCGCTCTCTAACTTCCCTTTTCTATTCCCGCTTCGACTTATCTCAAACGAGATATTCTTTTACCCCTTTTATTCTACCGATCCTTTCAATCCCCTAAACTCCACCCAAAGAAACCTTTGCTAACTTTTCAAAAGACCAACATTCTTTCAACCTGGAACAGCGCCGGCAAAACCGTAAGTTTACCTTCTATTCAGGTATCGCTGATTGATAAATATGACTTATGCTAACTTTCAATTCAGAACACCATCTCTGGTACCTCCATGGCCACCCCCCACATCACCGGCCTAGGCGCGTACCTCCTGGCCCTGTCGGGAAAGAAGACGCCCGCAGAGCTCTGCTCCTTCATCGCCTCGTCGGCCAACTCCAACGTGCTCTCGGGCATCCCCAGCGGCACCGTCAACAAGCTGGCCTACAACGGCAGCGGAAATTAGAGATAGAGAGGGGGTAGCGGTTTTTTGGTATTTTCGCGGCTATTGGGGTTCGTTCGGTATAGCCTAGGAAGAAAGGCGGAAGGAAATCCAAGCATGACGATTGGCTGAGCTTAGTATCTCTCTACTTGGGACAGACCACCCAGATGGATGTACCATACACTCGAATATTAGCCGCGACAAGACAGACATGGAGTAATTGACTAATGCAATTGAGGAACTTTTCTCGGGTGTCGCGTGCGTGTGTGCTATGTGACTCCTAGAATAATAAATGCTGTCCCCCGCACATAATCACAAATGAGCAGCAGCTTCGAGGACGGGAAGCAGGTCAGGGTGAACAGTCTTTGCAGTATCCGAGGCGGAAACGATTGCTGGTATCCGAGATCGCCGCTCATGCGTCTCGGGTTAAGAGCCGCGGGATCTACTATGGTACACGTACACGATGGCGATCCTGTTTCGTACATATTAATATAGCAAGGTAAACCAATACGAGATACGGTATGGCTATTCCATGATACACACTAGGGAGGTACTTGATGGAGTCTAGGTGGTTGTTATCGTGAATGCACCCTTCTTCCGGCCTATTCTTCCTTATTCTCCTTCCTGCCCCCCTTGCTTTCTTCAATCTTGCTCTTTTCCTCGCACAGCTCACATTTTCTCATATGTATGTGACTGTGTCATGACATAATGATATAGCAAATGGCCACGGTAGGAGGCTTATCATAAGTCCTGTTGCATCATAGTAGGAAAATGGTTCTTTGAGTGTTGCTATATGAAGGCTGACTTAAGGAATAGTTATTTGTATGGGCCTTCTACCTACTCATCTGAGGATGGACATGTTGCTATAGATGGCTAAACAAGTGACCTGTAACCTCGGGTGAGTACATGGCTACGCTAGAAGTCGTTGATCTTGAATTATGAGGTGTTTGTCGGACATATGGAATGCTCGTAGTTTTATAAATCCGCGAATAGCTGACTCGAACCTGACTGTGGGTAGTAAAACAGTGTCTATGGTTACTTTGTGTGAGCTTTTATTGGCATTATGCTGCCTTTCTCTTGGTAGATGACTTTGACAAGTAGTGTCGACTCGAGGAGCTCTGCATGCTATATGATGAAAATGAACTGGGTAGAATATTTTCCCTCCTATACGTGGCTGTTGGATGCGAATAATAGGTAGCAGCTATGGTTCCTTTGAGGTCGCATTCGGCAGCTGAGTCTCAACAATGCTGTTTAAATTAATAATGAACGTAAATATTCTTAAACAAGCTGACATAGATGAGGTTGCAACACATTTTCTTTGAACCAAGATTGATCCACGAATGAGCTTCTTCGTAAAGTCAGTTCAGTGATAAGTCTTCTGCAATGCCACCAACACTACCGCTAGCGAAATAGTTAGAATAGAGGCTTCTTGGGTGCTTACAGATCAAACGTTGAGTATCGTAATGTGTATTGGCACATTTTATACCTGCTTCCTAAGGACTTTCAGGGGTTTCTCCTGGGTTAGGTACCTGTTGTTGCTTCGCAGCACTGCAAGTATTGGGAGCTAAATTTAGCATATGATACAGCAAACTTGGAGAGGCAACTGTGAAAATAGATGAGGATAAATCGGCTTAGAACAGATGAAGGTCATAAAATGGATTGCTAAATTCTCGTTGTGAATTGTTAAAGTCGCCATCTATCTCCTAGAAGCATTAAGATCCAAGACATCGAGGACCCTGAAAGCTTAGTGGGGTTTCGGGACATTTACCTATTGGACCCGAAGGCGCTGGTACCTACAGCTAGGTACTTCTGTACCTAGAAAGCGGCGCTGGACCCCTGCCGAAGAAGCGTTACGTAGCAGTGTGACCCCTGAAACTAACTTGTGTATCGTCCTTCGTCTGATCTCGAACGATCTGACAATGATTCTCCCACTCACTCAATTCCGAATATTTATCTTCTATTATTCTTTCACTACCTAGATTCTGAACAGCTTGCACTACGAAACCTCTCCCCCTCCAACCCGATCCGAATCATTCGACCACACCGCCACACCAAACAATCTTCTCGATCGGCAATGGCACGACACCTATCCGTGGTCGTCATCTTGGCGATCGCGGCGTTCGTGGTTCTGTCTTTCATGACATCCTTCGGCGGTAGGACGGAACGAATACAGCAAATACTGCCAAACTCAGGCCTATCCGAACACCCACCTGTTGCTCCCGAAGCGCCCGCGTCCGCGCCCGCGCCCGCGATCGTACCGGATTTGAAACCAGAGGTGACAGCAGATTCGAAGCTGGACGTGAAGCCAGACATAAAGCCAGACGCAAAGTCAGACGCAAAGCAGGACGTCAAGCCGGATGCGAAGTTAGACCGTCTAAAGGAAGCGCAATCGGTTTTCGATTCACTATCGAGCAATCTTCTGAGTGGAGGCGCTATTGCCCCGAAGCTCGAGAACGCCACACTCAAGTGCGCACTGCTATTTTTCTATACCTACCAAGATTACCTAGATGATGCTAACGTGACTTGACCTCTATAGGGCCGAGCTCGGTCGTGCTACCTGGAAGTTCTTCCACACCATGATGGCTCGCTTCCCCGAAAAGCCCACCGAAGACGATTCCCTCGCGCTCAAGTCCTTCATCCAGCTGTTCGCACGCCTGTACCCGTGCGGGGACTGCGCGCGACACTTCCAGAAGCTGCTCGCTCAGTACCCGCCGCAGGTCAGTTCGCGCAACGCGGCTGCAGGATGGGCGTGTTTCGTACACAACCAGGTCAACGACAGGCTGAAGAAGCCCTTGTTCGACTGCAACAACCTCGGAGATTTCTATGACTGCGGCTGCGGAGACGATAAAAAGGAGAGCGAGGAAAGCATAGGAGAGTTGAAGTTGGAGAAGGAAGGGTAAGTCCACTATTGCGGGCTACAAACATCTTGGAGCTGACATGCTAATCTTCTGGATAGTTTGACGAAAGGTGGTTGAGATTATGATTATCTATGCAGTACCATCATTCCCATTTCGATGCATAGCGACCGGAGTTCTTGAATTTTCACCTAAGTTACCTTTTATACCCATGAATGCAAATCATTGAGTATACCATATGCTAGGTGCTACGGTTCCTCTAGCTTAAGGGGTCGGAGAATTCTCGATTAAGACACTTCCTAACTTGATACCATAAGAGAACATCTATTCGCCTTGTATCACTTTTTTGTATCCCAGATCGTTCGACGTTCTCGACTCCATCACTTCATGATTTGAGCCAACAGCTAGCCATGCTAGGATACAAAACTTCTGATCCAAAGACGGGCAATATATGAAAGCTGTTTGCTCCCTACGCATATCGTCATATATCAATACCACCTAGAAATAGAACCAGTTCTTTAAATCATGCATCTCAATTGTAACTTTTTGACTGCAAATGGTGTTCGTCGTACCGTGAAAATGAGACAGCAAAGTAACACGTGACTCTGATTGGCCTGTATTACATAAGCTTGCCAGTTAGCATTGACAGGGCCCCGACTTTCCGACCTAGCCCAGCCTTGCGCGTCGGAGCTGCCTTGAGCTTTGGTACAGGCGGTTAGACAACTGGAGCTTCCATTCGTTCCCGCATCAACCAAACACCTTCAACCGACTTAACGCATTCGACGACGCATTTTCTTACCTGACGAATCTCCGACAACTTTTTGTTGTTTTCAATACTCGTGCATTCCTTCGAGTCCTTCACAAGATCGCCAACATGGAGTTCGGTAACAGGGGAGTTTTGAACGAGGGTATGTGGAGTCGAGCTTCCAAGAGCTTCAACCTGAATGTAGAGCTGGACTGACTGGCTGTCAAAATAGATGGAATCCATGTGGACATGGACAGGTTAAAGAAGGGCGAGGTCAAGTAAGTATCATTGTGTCCGTCTGGAGAACACGAGCTAACGATTTACCTACCAGTCTCGGTACCTCGATGTAAGCTCGACCATCTCGGATCGTGTGAAGGGGATTGATAATTAATGTGGTACTAGCATGGCCGTGACCTTTAAGGACGGTGTCATCCTCGGTACGTTCTGCGATAGCACTCCCGCCCATTCCTTGTTGAGCATATACTGACGCCGCCGCTACCTCTAGGTGCCGACTCTCGAACCACTACCGGCTCATACATCGCAAACCGAGTTACGGACAAGCTGACTCAAGTGCACGACACAATCTGGTGTTGCCGCTCCGGATCCGCCGCCGACACGCAAGCCGTAGCAGACATAGTACAATATCAACTAGGCATGTTTGCGATGCGAAATGGCAAACCGCCTACCACCCAGACTGCCGCGGCTATCTTCCAAGAACTTTGCTACTCCAACAAGGACCGACTGAGGTGAGAAGAATCCAAATCCAGTTCCCACAACAACAGCATGCTGCAAGCCATAGAATTGTTTTTAATGAAAGTTCCACAGTGCCGGTCTTATCATCGCGGGCTGGGATGGGCGACACGGCGGTCAGGTCTATTCCATTCCTCTCGGAGGTTCTCTGCACAAGCAGTCCTACGCGATCGGCGGTTCGGGTTCAACCTACATCTACGGTTACTGCGATGCGAACTGGAAGGAGGGCATGGAGGAGCAGGACGCCGTCAACTTCGTCAAGGGTGCGTTGCAAGAGGCGATCAAGTGGGACGGCAGCTCAGGAGGTGTTATTCGTATGGTCGTCTTGACGAAGAAGGGGGCAGATCGACACTTGTACCTGCCCGACGAGAAGTACGAGGTGCGGCATCACTAGATGGCACCAGGAGGCAGAGACATAGACCGCGAAGTCCAATGGCGATTCGAGGGTCGAGCATGCCCATGTACAATATTACACAAACCCACGTGGTTGCGCATGCGGCGAGCGAGGCTGCGTGGCGCGATAGTATCTTCTTCAGCTGAATAAGAGCTCCGCAACGAGATTCATGAGGTATCCAATTTCTTGGGTTACTAGGCCTATCCGATATAATCCAGGTACACACCCCGTGAATGTATGTATGTATCTCTAAGTGCTGCAGGGTTGGGGGATCTTTCGTCGCTCGGAGTCAAATCCTTGGCAGGCATGCACACAATCAAGCGGTGAGTGGAATATACCTACGTACGGCGAACGAACAAATCATCAAGCTTGGGTTGTCACATGGCGCAACAACGGGCATCGCCTATAGCATCACGGCGTATAAGGGGGGATTTTACCCAACCTGCTACCTGCCCGCGCTGGTGCTTTCGCCGCTGATAGGGTTGGCCGATCTCGGGACGAACCGGGTTACGTAGGATTGTGTCAAGGCCATCATCTCGCCCTCTGCTGATTGGCGTCTTGCCAGGCAGAAAGAGCGTGAGATTTTCTGTCTTGAATTGAAATTCCTCCTTCTCGAATACTAGAAGTTGTTGGGAAAGTGACGAAATGAGCCTATACGTTGCAGTTGTAGTCGTAGTCTATAGCAAATCTTCTATTCCGCTCGTCGTCATCGGTACTACGTTGACGATGCCTAACCGTACCTTGTTATGTATGATCATGATAACCTACCTAACCTACCTCCTTATGCATATGCCTCCAATGTACCTAATGTAGGTGCTATAGCTAAAGCTTACGGGAGTGTGTGTTCCCCATGATTTCTTTTCAGGTTGGGGATCCTTTTTTAGGCTAAATGTCTACATTTAAGACCTGCATGAAGAGCGGCTTTGGATCTTGGCAAAGCCGTTGACGCAAGGACGTCGTTTAGTTGTGTGCTCTCTCACTGCTAGGAGGTATCCGAACTTTGCATTTCGCATTCCTAGAGAGAATTAAAAATATGAAGCGGTGAAAAAAATAAAGGGAGGCAATGAGTGTTTTAAAAGAGGGAAGGACGTCTATTAGCCAAAAGGCCCGTCCCGTGGTCCTTATTTCTTATCTCATCACCCAATAGTTTCGTGGGGGTTCAGGTTCAGGTTGAGGCGACAAGAGGTAAATCGCGATGATGCCATCGGGTAACAGAGCGTTTCTCGGTTTCTAGAACGCCCGCGTTGTCAGCCTCCCTCGAGGGGACGGACAGGGGGAACGAGAACCCGCCGTTGTCATGGTCTTAGCACGGGAGAGAGAGTGGGATGAAAAACGCCTTAAAAGACTGAGAGAAACAGCTCTAAGAACCTAAGAATTACGAGGCTTCAACTTAATGAGCTATATAATGACAGCAGTACCCTGCGGTAGTGGCATCTAAACCCTGAACGCTTCTCTAGGGCTCGTGAAGAACCATGAGAGAGATCGGCATACATGTCAATCTAGAACCGGTCCCTGAATCGTAGTCGCCGAGGATGGGGCCCGGGCTAAGACGAAGCGCCCATCCCGGCTTTGCCGTAGTGTGTAACTAGGTAGGGAGCTAGAGACCTTGTTTAGGGTCTATATAGCGCGGTATACGATCCGGAAAACATGATGCAAGTCGAATGTAGACGTCGAAGACGACGTAACTGACACTTGAGAATGATTACAGTTCAGGTAAGATGGCAGCTTGGCTCGTCTTCGCAAGTTGATCCAGCGGTCATCGGGACCTGTATAAGATGTAGGCGTGACTGTTGACTGTTCAAATTAAGGTGTCAATGTTGACTTCGTTTATATTGAAGACATGTGAACGTGCAACTTGCTGCATGCATGGGATTACTGTAAGGACTTGACGAGGAGGAGAGATGACGTAGGTTGAAGATGAGATAGGTAGCTAGAGCTATCCTACCAGCCTACTCCCTTACAGTACCAACCTATGCTTCACTTGTCGAAATTACATAGGTACATACCTAGGTAGGTAAGGTATTGCTGCTATGATATTCGTAAGGGGAGGGTTTTACGAACGAGCCGACGAGATATTGTGTTACAGAAATCTCTCTCCTTTATTAAAGCCATAGAGATATTCCTTGCCTCTCACCATTAATTAGGTAAGGAGCCTGGGAGTCTAGAAACCAACCCCACGGGCGAGCTGCGCTATCAGAAATCCTGCCAACCAACAGAAGCTCGAAAAAGCTTCCCTTCTTCATGCATTAGTTCGCTGACCAGCGGTCCTTGCACCGCCTCACTGCTATCCCCCATTTCGGTAAGATGCAATCATTACCTGCAGTTCCGGGGCCGGGTGTAAGTGCCAGTCTGCCAGTTCTGCCATCCATCCCAGGCATCGCCAACACGTGCGAGACGAATCGATAGAGGGGGCAAGGGGGGGAGGCTTGGGGAGGTTCTGGGTAATTGAGAAAGAAAAGGAATGGGAGCTGTCATTTTGTCATTTTGAAAAGAGTCGATCTACAACCTATCGCGTGCCGTCTTGTCATCTCACCGTCCCCCCCCCTTTTCTATCCTTTTTATCTACAGCCGCTGTCTCCCTATTAAATATTGTTGCTCCTTTCTTTTGATGCTCTCCCATCCTCGTAAAATCATATGACTCCTCGTTGCTTTACTACCTAGAGCCTCCATCTGATTCGAGGAGTCGACAAATATTAAATCTGTGGCTTGAAGTGTTTTATCTATTTTAATCGTTTCCCTGTCTGGTCTCTGTGTGAGCGATTGATGCGTGCAACAAGGGGAAGTTCTCCATTATTGCTTTACACTAGGTACCTACACATCCTACACATTTACGCGGGGCGATGATACGGTGATACCTTGTATGCTCCCATCTGCTTTAACAAGGTCGACTGATTGCGCGTCGGTATCAAAGTCGTGTTGAGAGATTCATCCTTCCTGCACTCTCAATAATTGTTCTTTTTTTCTTTTCTTTTCCCCCTTATTTCCTCTTGTTGTACAACATCTCGGCTGCTTTTGTGTCCTACGTTCGCGCCCGGTGCCCTCTCATTCGGTAGTGCCTCTCGCCCTATCAGCAGCAACTACAGCAAGCACACCCTGGTTTAATCGCCGAGACATTCAAAGGCTTGACGTATGCCCTGCGCCTGCGCTGCTATCTGCAAATCTTCGCCGCCGCCACCGCAATCACTGCTGCGACCGCATCTTGAAACTGGGCAGCCCCCGAACAGCCAACCTTGACACCTACTTACTACAGCAGCAACGCATTCTTTGTCCTTTTTTTTTTCTTCATACCTCCTCATAACAACAAAACCTGGGAAGATTGAAACATTTGCGACGACACACGAAGATACGATATAACACGATACGCCATCATAAAATAATTACTTGCTTGTTACGACGCGATATAAAGGAAAGAGAAAAGAACAAAAGGATTGATTCTTGCGCTGCTGTTGTGCGCCGTCTAATATTCGATATTCATCCAATATTAATATTTATTGAGGCTGCCGCTGCGACGACTTCCGGTGTTAAGTCAAGATCTTTGGCGACATTTCAGCTCGGTCGCATTTTGTCATCCATTCGATACGCGACCGCGAACAATAATCACTAGGTACTTACGACATTATTCCTGATTATCATTGGAATAGGTAAGCATCATGATTTCATGTCTTGTCTCTTTGTCCTTGTCTATATGTATTGGCTCGCTCTAGAGACTGGCAGTGCAGTTCAGTTGTAGTGTCCTGCCCCGCGATGTTTTCTCTCATATACCTATTGCCCTACCTTGTTCCCCTACCTATACTCCGTCGCTATTTCACTTGCGCCACTTGTGTTGTGTTAGTGTGCAGCATATACTTGTGAAGGATGTCGTTAAAACATAGTGAAAGCCTTGAATTGTGCCTTGCGATGATATTGGTCTATATGGTTTAGCTATGGGCTGTCTTGTCATCTATCATTCAGCCCAATATCCACATTTCCCAGAGCCCCAAACTCTCACTGAAGTTATCTTCCACCCAACAGCCCACGTGTTGATCCCGTCCATTCTTTTCGTATTTTTGTTTTTTTGTCTCAAGCAATTAAACCTAGGCGCAAATTGTCACTGCTCATTTACCTGTTGTTCTACGTGGGACTCAAGACTAGGACGTGGGACGGTGAGCATTGCCACCCATACATTGGACTACAGCGGTCTACAGCAGAGTCTACAGTGATCCACAGTGGTCTGCAGTGGTCTCCCGCCGTTCCACCATTCTGGGCCTTATTTGTCTCATCGTGGGCTACCTGGAACTACCTGGGACTACCTGGTCCGTTGGGCTCGTGGATTGTGGCCCGAACATTTTCTTGTTTACCCGTTTTTTCCCCACCCCGAGACCCAGACTCAGTCTCAAGATTCAGATTGAAGAGGCGAAGCAGCCAGATTCACTTATTATCGAGTCGTTTACTGAGTCGAGTTCTATTGTGTTTTACGTGTCTACTCTTTTACTGGCAAAGAGGAAGGCTCGACACTGTTATGCGATTACGATACGAATCAGGCATCGGTTTAGTTTGCTAACTCGAATTATTTCCTTTCAGGCTCCTTTGGCTTTGGCTTTTTAGTTGCGACACTTTCCCTACCTGACCATCTACTCTACCCCCAATACTCTCTCCCGCGCAAGACGATGCAATGGCTGCTGTAATTGGGGACTACGTTACAGATCACACGCGACTTCATAACATGATAGCAGCCTCTGGTTTACCCCACGAGCACTCGCGCCCCCGCGAATCCTCCTTCCGCTCAGAATCAAGAAATCGGCCTCGCGAGGCGCCTCCCCAGAAAGTCTACTCGCCCACCACGGCGTCGTATAGGCCTTCAGCTCCGAGTGCGACTCCCTCCAAACGATCCTGGGAGTCGTCCGAAGCAGGCAAGGACCCCAGGCATATCTCCTCTACCGGAGGTGCTTCTCGATTCCCCACGCCGCCCGAATCCTCGTCGCCGAACCCCGCTTCTGCCCGCGTAAGAGCACAGAATGCAAGGAGCCCGTCGTCAGAATACATGGCACCCGAGACGCAAACAACTGGTTCAGCAGCGACCAGCAGCGCCACACCCACACCTACTCAACAACAACCCTCCCCCGATTCCGATACGTACAGATCGCCCGCTCCCGGCGTCCACAATGACAATGCCACCCCTTCCCCTCAGCAAGGCCACACGGTCTTTGTGCGCGATCTCGCGCATATCCAGAGCCTCGCTCGAGCCGACCTGATGAATGGAGGTAATGGGCCCGGAATATTAAACGACCCGCCGCTTCAGGCGATGAAATATGAAATCAGCCAGATGCCAATAGGCGATATCATCGAGATGGTTGCCGCCCTCCTTACGAAAATCACTACCACCAATGACCTTCAGCACGATGCTCTGCACCGAAATGCAACCCACCAACAAACGGCAGCCAGCCACAACAGCGAAGGCACGTCGATGAGCCCGCTGAGCAGCTCCGTTCTCGCGTTCCACGGCAAAAATGTACCGGCCATTACGATCCTTAGTTATTTGAGCAGGATCCATAAGTACTGCCCGACCACATACGAAGTATTTCTTAGCCTGTTGGTCTATTTCGACCGAATGACGGAACGAGTCAATAACATGGTGATGGAGGCCGAAGCAGCGCGGAGGCAGTCCCAAGCCCAGCACCCGCGAGGTACGGCCGCGGAAGCGCCAGCCACCGGGAACCCGGATAGCGAAATGAAAGACGACGACAGTGATGATAGCGATGGGACAGAGTCTGACATTGTTGGCGATGGCCAGGAAGAAAGGGGGAGAGAAAAGAGGAGCCGGGAGAAACGAGTTAGAGAACCGCCGCCGCCGCCACCGCCTTCTGCAGCACCGGCCACCTATTTTGTTGTTGATAGTTTCAACATCCACCGCCTAATCATCGCTGGTGTTACATGCGCCAGTAAATTCTTCTCGGATGTTTTTTACACGAATTCGAGATATGCTAAGGTACGTTGCCTTGACGGTCGTTTTCTTATGGCGTATTTGCTCTTAATTTGGGTGCTAACATGAATATTGAATAGGTTGGTGGTCTCCCATTGGCCGAGCTCAACCATCTGGAGCTACAGTTTCTCTTGCTCAATGACTTCCGGCTCGCCGTACCCGTCGAAGATTTGGAGGCTTACGCTACGATGCTTGTCGAATTTTACGCTCGAGAAGTCGTCGCTCAACGCTCGCGACCCGTAAATGGGACCGAGTGAATTTGCAAGCCATGATGGGCATGAATATCTTTGCTAAACATGATAAGCAGCCGAGGGTTTCTGCTTGGCCGACATGCTTATAAGCTTGTCCCTAATCACATCACGACCCATAAGACGAGTCGTCGCTTCGGCTCGGATAGAAGTTTCGGGAGCTACTGAGATATGGGGAGGGGATTCCGAGTTAATGACGGTGAAAATCTCAACAACTCGGGTTTTGTAAAGAGTACTGTTTTGGGGGTCATTGTGTATCAGATTTACATGGGGGCGAGCCCTAGGGATTCCAACTTCAGACGGTGTGTTCTAGGTTTGGGACTTATGCACACGCCTTAAAGGAGAGGCGAAAGGAGTAGGGGTGGTGAGTGAGCAAAGGGGGGGAATGGAAAGGGAAAGGGGGAGAGAATTATTGTCACACATATTTGATACCCGGATAGATTTTTTCGCTCGGGCTGAACTCTCTTTATGAAACTAATTTTTGGCCCGTACTTTTTTTGGTTTCGAGTCAACGTGTCTTGTGTCTTTGTGGTCTGTGAGTAGTGCGGGTTGGCGTGGCTGGAAGGACAGCATTTGATGGTAAGTCTAAGTTGTATGATGGAATTAGAGATCTAAGGGAGCTGGGAAGAGAGTTTTAACCCCTATCTAACACAGTATCCTTTGAAACTACAGTAAGTGTTCCTTGCGATATAATCTAGGCTAGTCAATCTCATAGGGTCGGCACACAAACCGGAAGAGGTGCTAAATCAACAGAGTCATGCTCAAGGCTCATAGGGCCACAGAGTGAGATCACTTTTACTACTCATACTACCCATATCACCCTTTATTATAGCACCTATTATATTAACCACCCCCTTCTTCATGCGATATAATAAGGCTCCTCGGCTTCGGCCTCTCTCCTGGCTATAATTACATTGCAACTCTTCGGATGGACCTAAGAACCAAATGGACCATCTCCTGAGATTCGATTCTCCTGCCCCTGTTAATCAGTCTGGTAGGGTTTTAATCAGTAAGCAGTTCACATTAGCACTTCTAAAAGCATTCCCTTCTTCTGTTGAATAACCCTAGACTTTGCAAGAAAAATTGCCGTTTTAAACTCACCCACCGTCCTGGCTCGCACCCCTTTCATCCACTCGTCCTCCGTAGCCTCGGCCATATCTCCACTCCCAGCCCCTGAACCGGCTGCGGCCTCTGCGAGGGCAGCATAGTTCGGGGTGGGCCGAAAAGATGTGTTAATCTCGTCATCCGAGGCCGTGGCGCTAAGGCCGGTGGGATATACCAGTGCGGCCGAGTTTCGCAGCGCTTTCCATCCTGAGGTAGGTACTTAGTACAGCGTACTGCCTACTTATTGTGAGGTATGCGTGGGGTGAGACACATAGAGTTAAGAGTACCCAGGCAGATACCGTCAGAAGCGAAGACAACCTTCGTGGATCCCAACCTAGTTTTCATCAGAGCGTAACGGCTAAACCTGCAGCCTCGTTCTGGTTCTTCAGACGGGCGAGCTCCTGACAAAAAGAACTGCGTCGTCTCATAGCTGGTCCCCAACGAATGAAAGCGAATGGAATCGGCGTTAATATAATACACAAGCACCCTAGCAGCGTGCAGGCCCACGCAGTACCCAAGTTTTGGTATAGCGGATATGTAGCAAATGGGATGAGAACCGCAGCCAGGATATTGCGCGTAAAGACGCTGGACGCCAGCGCGGACGCACTGTAGATGTCATACGCATCTGTTAGGTAGTTGTTCAGTGCCAGAAACGTAAGGTCTATGCCGATTCCTAGGGGCACGCCCGACAGCGCCGGGACAATCCAATGGATTTCTGGACGAGCTGTCCAGCCCAGCCAAAACTCCGACAGGGCGAACAGGGGACCTCCGAGGCAGGCCAGTGGAAGGCGGCGGTACTCCTCACGCAGAGCCCACGGTTTTCCCCTTTCGATACTTCTGTGAAATCGGTCCCAGGCGACGAAAATCGCGATGGCCAGAACGGCTCCAATACCGGTAGGGATGAACATCAAGGCTGAGACCCCACTGGACATCCCGTACGTGCTGCTGAATATAATAGGGTAGACGTTGAAATAGAGGAAGAAAATGACATATTGGTACAGGATGAATAGATCTGTGAAGAAAACGAGTGGCTCTGACAAGATGCGGATAGGGCGAATAAGAATTGACACCTGTTTCTTAAAGCTGAATGGGGCCTGAACGGGTACCTGGGTAACCACACGGCCCTTGGTGGCCTGGGCATTGAGCACCGGCGCAAATGTTTCCGGCATGAGAAGTAACATAGGCCAATTTACTGCAGCGAGGATCGAGGCTATCCAAAACTGCCAGCGCCAGACTTCGGTCGAGGTGAACCCCGAGATGATAGGTCCCACCAGAGGGCCAACATTGCTGGTGAGCCCTAGCATTGTGACTGCCAGGCCTCGAGGTCCCAGGTCGGGGTAGATGTCACAAAACAGCCCGCCTGATACGGTCTGGGGAGCGGCCGCGCCACAGCCAAGCATGAAGCGGAAGAAAAGGAACACCGGCCAGTTGGGTGCCCAGGCGCACCCCAGTGTGAATGCCGTGTAGATCCCGAAAGAAACCAGGAAAACGGGACGACGGCCCCAGGACTCGGAGAGCGGTGCGAGGATAATAGGGCCGAAGACTGAAAAGCGAGAGGAGTTCCTGTTAGAGCTGGCTACAAATAAGGTTGCAAGGGCGGCGCCTCTTGGCTTGGATGTGAGAAGAGATGGCAATGTTAGGTACTCACTATAGCCAATGAGAAACACCGCAACTGGCAGTGGCTTCTGCAACTCGGAGGTGACACCAAAATGCGCATTCAATGTTGGCGCTGCACCGCTCGGGAGTGACGAGCCCAGAGTGACGTTGAAGTTTAATAGGATCACGGTCGTAGTGATGAAGAGCTTGCGCGCCTACATGTTCTCGGTGTGTCAGTCACTCGATTGGTGATCAGCTTCGAGGCGGCGGGAACTTGCCGTAGACATGCTCGCTGCCACAGCAGCAGGGGCTACCATGACGGGCGTGGCCGTTACGTGAACCTTCTCGGAACCTGTTCTGGATGCCATTTTTGCAGTCATTTTGGGTTGAGTGGAACAGAGCAAAGGGCAATCGTCTGAATTTCACAATCTTCTGGGAAATAATTCTCTTAATACTTGCCCTAATTTATTCCAAGTTGGTGTGGCATAGTGTATATGTTATCACATGCCCTCCCTCACAGGGAAAGACCCCCTTTGCTGTTGGTTACACCGACGTCTCTTATACGGACAAAGGAGAAGACCTGGAATGGCTCAGTGCATGGGCATTACAGACATACAAAGGTAAACTCGTGTTTTTATGTAAGCATCATAGTAATAATTCCGGTAAAATCTTGCACCCCTTGTCAAAAGGCTTTATATAGCTGTTCTGTTTACTGCTCTTCGGTGTCGTTTCGTTTTACCACAGCTCGACCCCATACCGTCAGCAGACTCGGTGCGCCGCACCATTGCGTATTGTCCCCGGCGCAAATCATCTTCGGTATCGCGGAGCAATCGCCTGCGGTGGCACTGCCGATGGAATTCCCGCAGTAGCACTCGCGGGAGTATTCGAGGCCCGCGAGAGAGTAGTTTTTGTCTTCGCAAAATCCTACGCACACCTCGATCGTCATGTTGTCCGCCGCCAAGGAAGCCCCGGTCAACGGCCGAGGGTTGCCGTTGTCGGCGACGCAGCCGACGAAGACGGAATTTCCGTCGAGCGTGTCTCCTGGGGCAGGCTCAAACATGGCGAGAGGACCTTCGTCGACGGCGACGTTGATGGACGGAGTGTCGTCGGGGCAAAACAGACGCGCGGCTCTAGCAGGTCCGTCGGACACCACGTTGCATCCCGGAATGCACTCCACCGTCCCCTTGACCTGCTCGCTCACAATGGGCTGCTTCTCGGGGCAGTTGGTGGCGTAGTACGGGGTCTGCGACTTCGCCAGCGGCGGGCAGTAGGAGATCTGGCCGTTGAAGCTGTCGTCGTTGATGCACAGGTCCACTGCTTCCTTCAGGACGTCCGGGTTCCACCCGTTCATGAAGTCCCCGTGGAATCCGAACCCCGTCGGGTCCCCCTGCGCGAATACGAACCGCCCACCGGGCTCTTTTTCCACGTCCGCTACGCCGTAGTACACCTCGAAAAACAGGTGCGGCAGCTGCCGCGGGTGCGTCGGCGGGCACACGCCGTTGTCGATGCCGGAGAGGTAGGCTACGTGCGACTGGTCCAGCTGGTAGTCTCGGCCATCCCAGCACGATTGGAACTGGATCTGGGCTCTGAGCCCCTGGTCGCATTCGGTTCTGGCCATGTAGTTCACTTCGGGGATGTTGCCTGAGCTGTCCAGACAGGCGAAGGATACACGATCAGAGACTGGCCGGCTCAGGAACTTGCCGTCCGAGTAGGTGACAGATGCGGTATCGTTGGAACGAAGGAAGGGGTCGCCGGAAACCACTGGTACGTGTCAGATAAACTGTCTAAAGGCGTGGAGGAGGGGGTAGAAGGGGATTATGCTGCATACTCCGAAAGCCTGGAGGAAATGGCTCGATTTTCTCTCTGTTCTCGCCTCTTCCTAGATAGTAGACGACGGTCCCTCCATTCGGGACCTCTTCCACGCTGCCATCAGCTCTCTGGTAATACATCTGGGGCGTCCAATAAGCAGACTTGTCATCTTGGATCTCGCACGAGGTGCATCGGGAAGCGATAAGATCATCGTAGGTACTGGAAAGACCGAAGTTGCTCGCGCCCGAGACCTTGTGGACGTGAGCTGAGACGGCGCCGGGCGAGATGTTGGGATCGAGACGACCGGTCTGAATGATGCCGCAGGACATTCGCCAGAACGCAGCAGCAGGCAAAGCCATTGACGTAGTTAGCAAGGCTTTTAGACTCGCCATATTGGGATGTTATGGCTCAAGCTCTCAGAATGGTATATTTTGAGAAGAATTTCTAGCAGAGAGACAATGCAAAAGTACAGGTAGTGATGTATACCATTGAAAGGGGTCGCGGGATTCATTTTTGGATGATATCAAAGAATGGATGAAATATTCGAGACGGATTCGTTTCATCTAGGCAGTCGAATGACGGACCGGACGTTTAATGGTGGTCATATTAGTAGTGTTCGTATCGGTAGTATTTAGACGAAGTCAATTCCAGAGTCCGTGACCAAGGGCTGACTACCTACCTACGTACTCGATCAGAAACACATCAGCTACCCAATTTTTAACACGAAACCTAAGTTAAGAGACCCGTCAGCTGAGAATATCCAGACTGAGATCCTGACCTTACCTCCAAGGTGTAGTTATGACTCATGATAGCACGCATATTCGGAGACTATCAGAACACGCAGAGTAGACACTCTGAATCTTCAAAAGTCACCAAGAGTCTAAACACTACGTAAAATTGGCCTTAGGCATAATGGGTCCTATATTCGACCCATGGAGAAGCGATACAGTATAGTTGAGAGAGCGGTTCAAGAGGAACAGATCCTCTTATAACTTGAGTCGGCATCGAGCTACCGTAGTAATAGCAAAGCCTTGAATTAACATGCCATTCTGAAAATCCGAGATTTCACAGAGGCATTATTCAGCGAAGCCAAGTAGGTGCCTCCTATATCTACCTATTCAATGGCCGTACATGGTAAATGACTTGCTCGTTACTCGATAATAATAAGATTTTGATGAGGTAGTTGGAGTGAGCGGTGTCGAGGAGACATACACGTCTAATGATACCCTTTACAGGTGATCCGAAGAACCGAGACTGCTATACTAAATCACAGCTTAGCTTATCATGGACATCGACCAGGAAACCCATGAATGGGTGCTTGAGTAGGTACTTAACATAGCACTGCCACCATCTCGAACAGCTATTCCCCTGGCCCTCTTAAATCACCTCCATTGATCAACAACTCGCTACTGCAACTCATAAGTGAACTTTATGACTTTCGCTGGTGGTCGTGTAGTTAGGAATAAAGCTCAGCCCTCATAAAAATTAGTATATCCGTCGTATTCGTAAAAGAAACTAGACTCTGTAAATAATGAACTGTTTCCCGAAATCAGCGAGTAGGTTTTACAGGCGCCTAAGCATCACAGCCATAGAGCTAAGTAGGCCAATCAAAGGCAGATCTGCAACCAACAATGTAGTCTTTGATAGTGCAACTTGTCTATGGGTTTGGTGTTAGGTAGACGTGGCATAGTGAGTAGGGACTTTAATATATCTGAAGCTTTCCATCTCTTCCCTGTACTAACTGACAAAGACAAACAAACACAGTGTGTTGGCATCGTGGCTACGTAAAAGATAGGTCAGATATGTTAATCCTCATTGGAAAAGGTAGGGGACCCTGGATAATAAAATGGAGCACTTTCGGGTACGTGCTTGACCTGCTTCCGACCATGGGTAGCAAACATTTTAAGCGAGTTACGATGTCTGCCAGACCATAGCAAATACTTGAAATGTACCAATAATAATGTCTTCTTGACGATGATTACAAGGCTAGACAACCGTCGCGTGTAGGATGTGCGGTTATGGGATCGTGATATGACGATATAGCTAACCATCGCCGGCAGTTACAGTTACAGTGCAGATGACAGGGGATAGCAAACGTGATGCCAAGGGGCGGGATACAAGGGGTTGCCATTGTGTGCAGATCCGTGATCCGCTACAACATCCCGGCCCGAGAACGCGTCAGTAATGCCCCTTTCCTAAGAGAAAAAAATTATCCCTTTGAAATGCAGCATGTTGCTTTAGCTTTAGGTATACGGCAGCGATATGTTGTATTTTATCTGTCGAATCGGAGTCTGAAGTAGCTAATATAGAATGCTGTATCGGTTTATTTCTATCTGTTTTCGTGACATAGGCTCTTTTCCGAAAACATGGCGCTCGTGGGCAGCCCCAGAGGCTTGCGGCCTCTCCTCCTTCCGATCGGCTTATTTGCTATCGCGCTCGTAATCGTGGCACTGTACCGCGGCGTAGCGAATAGCGAAGGCTTGCTAGAGCATCTTCCCATGATCAACAGCGGGAAGCCGAGCCCGGCTCAAGAGAACCGCAGACCGACGAATACACACGCGCCCCCTAAGTACAAACCGACGCCCACGCTTGTCGCCCCGTCCGTGACCGATCCCTTTCCTCTCCTTGCGAAATCGACCGCGGCGCCTCCGCCTATACCACAGTACAATGTTCCTCGGCCGGGCCTGCATCGAGAATACGGCATCTCGTACGCCCCGCCTCTCTTTATCGGCTTTACGCGCCAGTGGCCGATGCTTCTGCAGTGCGTGGTCAGCTACATAACGGCCGGCTGGCCCCCCGAGTCCATCTTCATCGTCGAGAACACGGGCGTGCAGGACTCGAACGCGGAGGGCAAACTGAGCCTGCAGAACCCGTTCTACCTGAACCACGGGAGCCTGCGTAGGCTCGGGGTGAACATCATCCAGACGCCCGTCCTCCTGACCTTCTCGCAGATGCAGAACTTCTTTCTGGCTACCGCCCGCGCGCGCAGCTGGCCGTACTACTTCTACTCGCACCAGGACGTCGTGGTGTTTTCGTTCGAGGACGGGCCGGACACGACGAAGCGGCCCGGCGACAGGGACTGGTTTTTTTATGATGAGCAGGACGAGATGGACATGCGGCCGTCGGCGGCGGGCCAGCCGGGGTACCGGACCATCTACGAGAACTGTCTGAAGGAGCTGAACCAGACGCTGGAGCGCGAGGAGCGATGGGGTTTCCGCTGGTTCCAGTACGACCATCTCACGCTGGTGAACAGAGCTGCGCTAGAGGCTGTCGGCGGCTTTGATGCGCTGATACCGTATTACGGGTAAGTTTTCCAGCCTGAGACATGCGATAATGCACGGAAATCGTAGGATCTTAGGCGGTGCTAACTTGCATAGGTCTGACTGCGATATGAACGCAAGGCTCGAAATGGACGGTTGGACGATGAAGCATCGTCGTGTTGGTATAATCAATGACGTCTCGACAGTGATGGAGGATCTACTCGCCCTATATCGCGACCCGAGTGTCACCCCCAGTTTTATCGACCCGAATCCTATCGAGGAGTCACCCGAAGAAGAAGCAAAGAAAGAGTCATCAGACGAGGTGCAGGATGACACAGCCAAGGAAGACGACCGGAAAGACCAGAAGGATGAGGCGGCGCAGAAGCGAGACGAGAAAGCCAAGACTCACAAGGACGGCGATAAGTTTAGTGTAGCCAAAGCGATCACATATTTCCGCGATCTAACTCTAGTCGCCAACGAGATGGGCCTGTACAAGTACCGCGGCGGCGAAAACAACCACCGGAATTCGTGGCAGAAGAGTCAGCAGGGCGGAATGGGCGAGCCGTACTTTTATAACGCGGAAGGGTTTTCGGCGAGCTTTTGGGTTCTCGCCGAGGCCGGTCGCGAGATCTTCCGCCAGAAATGGGGCCACCAGGACTGCGATCTTGTGGAGGGCACTGCTCTGAAGCTAGAAGACCAGTGGTTGGTGGAAAAGGATTGGGAATAAGTCGACTCGATAGTTAATATATAATCATAATATTCCAACTTTGGATCCCGGAGTCAACTGCTGGGAAGTTGGTTCACTCTCACGGTAGATTGATTCTCGCTCTCTAAGGACTCTCTCTTGATGAAATTCGACAATTGTGTTTTACTGCAGTGTTCCAATTGCTCGCCTTCCTTTCGGCCAAGTTTCGAACCACATATTCTTGTCTCGAAAAGGGTGGTTGTGTCCTATGACACAGGAGAGGGAATACAACAATGATGTGACCGCTGAGGTGAGAGGTAAGCAGCAGCCATCCTCTTGATGGTTTCTCCGCTGGGTCCTTGCCGCATTCAAGAATTTTAACCGTTATGGTTTTCGGCCTCTATAGATACTTGGACAACCCTAGTCACCTCGCAAAAGGGACTCTGGTTCCTTGAGATAGAAGCTTTAATTATTATGCGAGTGGCAGGTAGGACAGTGTCTTAAGGGCGGGGCCTGTCTGCCAAAGTATCACTTGGCATTCACCTGAGACACTTACAGAAAGACTCATCATGGTGGATATTCTTGTAGCTTTATTTATAGGTCTTTTACACATTGGTATCTCGCTTATCAAATACGCTCCCCTCCCCCTCCTTCTGCAATGGTTGGGTCATGTCTAACTTCCACTTCTCCAACCCTTTTTCACCATCACTTACGCAACAATCCTCACCCCCTCCCCACCTATCCCCTCGGCCCGCCTCTCCGTATCCAGCACCAACGGCCCGCCGCCCGGACCGCTAGTATCCAAGCTGAGCGTAACGCGCGCCCTATCCGCGATAACCCTTACCGTCTCGCCCAGGTTCCGGAGGTCCGTCTCGAAGTGGACCGGCGGCGCCTGGCTACTCGCGCCGCCCGAGGGACTGGTAGTAGCAGTAGCGTCGTCGTACGGCCGCACCTCGCGGATGTCGACGCTGGGGTACGGCAGCCAGCCCTCGCGCAGCGGGATGAGGAGGATCGGGATCTCGGCCTCGGTGTCGGGGGTGCTGCTGCTGCTGTGTTGGGTTTCGCCCGAGCCCGGTGCCGGGATCACAAAGTGCCCTTTTCGACGGCCGCCTATGAGCCACGTCTCCTGCGGGACGGGAGCGGCGAGTTCGTAGCTGAACTCGATATCCGTCTGATCGGCGGGTGGCGTGGTCGTATCCCAGATTCGGGTCCATTTCAGGTGCAGGACCGCGGAAAGAAGCTGGTTTGTGCATACGGTAGGGGTTAGTGAATTCAAAGGGGAAGAAAGTTGGAACTGCTGTGGTGGCTGTTGGAGCCGGATATCAGCTGTGTGGACGATGGTTAGGGATGGTATGTCCACAGGAATAAGAATCGATCTTGGCTCAGCGGGTATAGAGGTTTCAAAGACAAGCTTGGGATTCTCGGCCTGCCAGGTTCGGAGAAATAACGAGAGGGCTTGCGAATAATCAGTACCGTCTGGTGCCTTGCCCAATCCCACGAAGTGCTTGGCCCAACTAATGGATGACAAGAACGTAGTAGGAATCGTTCCAAGGAGAACTGCCCGCTCCAGGTCATGTCCGGCCAGCCGTTGGCGTACCTGTGGAATAACAACCGAGCAGAGAAGTCGTGAAAAGGGGCGTAGTGGCGTGTCTTGCAAGGATATAGTCAATGAATCCTCGATGAGAGATTCAATCTCATCTTCTAAGACAGAATAAAGTAGTCTCAAATATAGAGTCTTATGTATATTCGGGCCGACCTTGACGCCCTCTTTGCGGAAGATCTTATACAAGAGACTAGCTGGCTGCTTTGGAAATATGACGACGGGACCACTGGGCGGAAGGCCAAAATCTGAATCGAAAACGTCGGAAGCCACAAGCTCGCTCTTGAATAATCGCAGAGGGCTATGGTCTGCGGTAGATACGGTGAATCGAGAAAAAAGAGCTTCGTGCTTGAAGACATCTTGCACGTTGACTCCGAGGGGCAGAGCGGTTCGAATAACGGGTGTTTTCGAAAAGAAAAACGTGCCATGTTCGGTTTTGTATGATACATCGACGCGGATGGATATGCTCGCTGTTTCTTGTTCCACCGTATAAGGAACCCGGATGCGAACTGTCGTGCTTTGCGGTACAGAATCAAGACAAAATAAACCAGCTTCAGGTGGCTTAGAAAAGTCGACAGGAGAAGCAATACTTTTGGCCTCGCTGGTAAGAAGCCTTAACCCTCCTGTGGCTGCCCTAACTCGGATTTCAGCACTGGTCAAGCTATTCCAGCCCGGATCTAGTTCAATATCTATCGTATTGTTCCGATCTAATTGGATGTGTTTTGACGCGTGTAATCGCACGTCAAGTGTATCAGCTCGATGATAAATAACCACGCTGGGATTTCGGACAGTATCATTAGCTCTGTCTAGAAGCTGGCCAACCTCACGCTCGTGATGAAGACGTAGGTTGCTCGCTGTAAGATCTATCTCGGCAATCTCATAAGAGCCGGGAATCGCATGCTACAATAGTTAGGAGATGATTGTGTTTGGAAGTTGGAGAAACTCACAGTGCTATGCACCTTCAACTTATTTCTGCCTGGCTTGACCGTCACTGGTTTTGCAAGCTCGAACCATATATCTTTTGCTGGCCTACCAGCTGCAGCGGTAATACGCACCTTTGCCGTTTCGACTTTGAGATTATCCACGAGCAAGCTATTTATCTTTAGATTGAGAGAGATGCCTTCTTGGCCTTGGTGATATTCGGGTGGTCCATCGACTTCTACGATGGAAAAGAAGCTAGAAAGAGGTATTCGTAGTTCATTCGGCAGAGTCTTCGTCACTGCAAGTAAGTCATCTAAGAAACCCTTGATCGCGTCGTTGTCGGGATAATCGACATCGATCTTCCCTCGTCCAAAGGCGGACTTCCATTCTTGGCGGTCTCTCTCCGCAGCAGCAGCTTTCGTGAGGAGTTTCAACATCACTTTGACGTACTCTTCTCTCCGCTGGAGTTGCTCGAGACACCTCGAATACATGACTAGCATGGACAGTTCTAAGAGACTCCACCCGCTCTCCCCGAAGAAAGGGGTAGTTCTCCAAAAGAAACCTGAAGCTGAGCCGTAGTCGCCGAGGTGGTATTTTAAGACCGCGATATCAGCCATGCTAGTGTGTACCGAGTGGGTATGATCCGCAACTGTATAATGCCGCAAGGCTTTATCGGTGAGCGTCTCGTAGAGACGATAGAAGTCGTTACTATTGTCGAGGGCCGTCTTGAGCAGCTTACTATCAATCCCAAAGCTGGAAACAATACTCTTACTACTTGTGATCTGTTCGTCATTCGTCGCTGGTTTCTCGTCATCTTCGAGGTCAATGTCAACCATATCTACCATCGTCGACTCGCCTACGACCGAGACGTTAGCCCACCCGTCGTTCCATCCACGCTTCTTTCCGCATTCCGCAAGAATATTCCGGGATAGGGTATACAGCTCCGCCCTTCTAGCAGCAAGCTCCTCCAACCCAGCTTTCAGGAATGGCGATGGTGCGCCTCCGTCCTGGTGACTAGATTGGTGGCCAGGAAAGACGTTTGGACTCGGAGGTGGACGACCAACGCCAGCGCCCCCCCCTGTCCTTATAGCTAGAGATGAGCTTCGAGCCGGATGCATCATCGTCTTCGGTTCGGGTATGGCTGATTTTGGTTCATGAGCGTCCGGCGAGGTCAACACAGTCTCGGGTATTGGCAAGGCCTTAGTGGATGTCTGAGCCAATATTTGCTGCGCGATGGAAAATGCACAAGAAGCCACCAGGTTATCAACCACCTCGGCGATCAGAGGATCTGCTTGAGACGGAGCTGTGGCGGCATCTCCGTCCTCCTTGGTCATTTCTGATAGCGCAGCGAAAACGTCGTTCCTCATAACTTGTGATAGACTGGGGATGAACTCCAACGTCCGACGACAAATCTCAGCAAGCATTGTCAAATCCTCGTGTTCGTTCTCCTTCTGTTTTGGGGGAGGCGCGCGGGGTGCGACGCCATGTAAGACCGACTCTTGCTGTTCTTTGAGCTTGGCTAGAAGCTCCTCTCTCGTTGACCACGCATTCCCAAGCCGAAGGAGGAGAGATATCTGCCTCGCAAAGATATAACACCTAAAATCAAAGACCGAGACATTGTTGGCAACGATCAGATCTCGATAAGGCTTCTTCGTAGAGCTAATAGGGATGTCATCGTATGGATCCTGGGGCTGGGCACCCTCACCCTGAGACGATTGGAGATCAACTAACTCGTCTTCGTCATCATACTCGGCACTGGCGATGGCCGATTTAGCCTTTAAAGCAATCTGCTTCAGCTCATCGGTATAGCTTAGCAGCGCATTCGTGGCGGACCTCGATCCCGTCGAAGTTTGATCTTGCACGATCATATCTAACCCTACGCTGAGCTCGTCATAACCGACCAACGCATCCTCCACGAGACCGACACTTTCGAAGCCGCGAGCAAGCCCCTCCTTCAGAATGAAGAAGGTGCAAAAATTCCATCCAGGAAGACTCCTTTGCGCATCCTTCTCTTTGATGTCGTCCTCGTATTGGCTAACGCGCGAGTCGAAACTAGACAGGATAAGGCCCCGAAACTTGGATACAAGATCCGTCCACGAATTCTCTGTCTCCTGCTCAGTTTCGGTGTATCCGCTGGGTACGGCGGGCACGACGCGGGGCAGACTATCGTAAGGGACGTCGTTAACGCCTATACGGATTTGGGCAACACGATCCGCTGCACTCTTACTCGAGGTGTTGAAGTCGGACTTCATCTTCTCGAGGAGAGTGCTTGACCCGGGTCTCCATCTAGACGTCGCTGAGCTCTTCTCGGATACGGAGCCAGAGTCGCGGGGCTGGGTTGCGGCAGCCGTGTTAGGGATGACGAGGTGGATGATGAGCCATTCGAAGGCATCGTGGTTTTCGGCCGTGTTCCTCTTGGAACCAGATGGGGGTGTGTTTGATTTTATCCAGTCGCGGATTTCTTGTCTGACATGACTCTTGTACGACTCGTTATCATCGCACCGTACCAGAAGCACCTTGAGGTATGGCGTCCTCCTCAAGCCGGGGATCTGGTGGCGACGCGCCGGCGTGCTATTGCGGTTTGCGGTCTGGTCAACGGCATCGGAAGACAGCGTGGCCCCAATCTGGGTCTGGAATCCATCGTCACGAGAGGCAATACTGTCGATCTGTTGGGAAGGAGGCGGAGAAGATATGGGAGAGGCAACAGAGCTCTTGTCGCCGGCCGGAACGAGTTCGATATGGAGGGTATCGATGGATCGCAATGGTCCAGCGTGGGATTGCCAATGGAGGTTGCGCAAGGGGAGTCGAGGCACCAGCCCTGGCGCAAGGAGCTTGAAAACGTCGTGAGGGTCGAAGTATTCGACTACGGCTAGTTAGCAAGACTGGCTCATCACTTGGACGTGGTTCTAGATGGGAGTACCTGTGACTTTGGAGGTAGAGAATGGCTGCTCCATGACGAACAGCTCCACTAACTACGAAATTGCTTCTTCATGATTTTATCATTAGGCTATTAATGGACGCATATATCACATCAAATCGTTAGAAGTAGGTTAGGTAGGCATCTAGTTGAATGTAGATGTCGTATTGGTCATTCAACGTTGGAAGTCTAAGAATATGGAAGTTTACAGTACTGATTGTAGAATGTAGCACCCTCTAGCACCGGCCTCAAGCTACATCATGCGCTAACGACCCGAAGTTCAGGGGTAAAGCTACTGGAAAGCGGTGAGTGACGCGCTGTCCAACTATTGGCTATCGGTGTGTTCTATAGCGGTTATCCCTGTCACTTCCAGGCACCTCACATAGCGGGGTCCGGCAGAATTTTTCGATTTCGCCATACGCCATTCGGTGATGCGCAAGGGAACACACTTATAAGTCATTCGCCAGAAGTAGACATTATCTTGCGATGGCGAGTTTTCCCGACCTTAACCATCTAAGCATTTTCTTTTCACTTGTTCTTCTGCCTGGATGATGAATTTGATTTGAATCATTTCATAAGTATCGAATCTATTGGTACTGCAATTAGGTATCACAAGATCTGAGACAAGATGTCGGGCCTTCAAGCCATCCGATATACGCGGGGCAAGTTGGAAGTTCTAGACCAACTGAAATTACCCCACGAGCATCACTACGATCAAGTCTCGACAAGCGAAGAGGCATTTGACTCTATCAAGTCTATGCGCGTTAGAGGAGCACCTGCTATAGCTATCGTAGCAGCACTAGGACACGCGGTCGAATTGCACCATGGAAGCTGCAGTAAGTAACCCCTATCTATTGCTTTGCCTGCTCCCTCGTTGGCAATGGCGCACAGGAGCTAATCCAAAATGCAGAGACATGCCCCCCAGCTGAGACGATATCATACATCGACTCGCGCCTAGACTACCTCAAGCAATCACGGCCGACAGCTGTAGATCTAACCAATGCGATCACACACCTGAAGGCGACAATTCGGGCTGTCGATGTCTCGGGAAAGGAGAACGACGCTTTAGGCCAGGATGCGATCATCGAAGCCTACATCGCCGCTGCAGAGGAGATATTTCGAAAAGACACCGAAACCAACCTGCTCATCGGCAAGCACGGTAGCGAGTGGCTCCTTGAGAATGCGCCGACAAAGTCTGCCGACGGCAAGGTGTCTGTCTTGACCCATTGCAACACTGGATCGCTCGCCACATCCGGCCACGGAACAGCGCTGGGCATAATTCGCTCTTTGCATTCGGCAGGCCACTTGCACCACGCCTTCTGCACCGAGACTCGACCGTACAACCAGGGGAGCCGTCTTACCGCCTTCGAACTAGTATACGAGAAGATTCCCTCCACGCTGATCACGGACTCCATGGCAGGAGCCCTGTTCAACCTGAAGAAAGCCGAGAAGAACATCGCTGCCGTTATCGTGGGTGCGGATCGGGTTGTGCGCAACGGAGACACCGCCAACAAGATAGGCACCTATTCTCTCGCCGTCCTGGCCAAATATCACGGCGTCAAGTTCATCGTAGCCGCGCCAACGACCAGCATCGACTTGAACACCGAAACCGGCGCGGGTATCAAAATCGAGGAGAGGAAGCCCGAGGAGTTGACGCAGATTAGCGGGGCCGTCGTAGGAAAGGACGGAAAGGTGGACGTTAGTCGGACGGAGCGCGTGGCCACGGCGCATCAAGAAATCGACGTCTGGAATCCTGCGTTCGATGTTACTCCAGCGGAGTTGATCGACGCTGTGGTTACGGAACGGGGTGTTGTCGTAAAAGGCAGCAACGGATCCTTTGACTTCAAAGACATCATGCCGGAAAGGTGGGCAAAAATCGTCGGAGAATAAGAGTAAAAGAGTAAGAATAAATATTGAGTGATATCAAGTGAGATAGGGGATCGTTCCTTGAGTAACACCATCTAAAAAATTCCGTCTTGGTAGCTTTAGTATTTATGTCACATCAAATTTCAGGGGGTATCCTATCGTATATACACGTTAGCAGGCATGAATAATAATCTCCCTCAGGTTCCTGTATCCACGGCATACAAACCGCTTAGCTCCCGAGGGCATGCAAGATCAGCTTCTTGAAATCTTCGACCGCCTGTTCCATATCACCCAGCTTGATAGCCTCATCCGGTCCATGGGCCACGAAGATACTTCCGGGCCCGTATAGATACCGCGTATGATTTCCTTCTAGATTATGGACGTCAGTGCCGTAGTTCACGGTTGTTGTATCAAAACCCTCTACATCGCAGTCGCATTTAACCACTCCGTAGCCGTATTTGCAGTCGAACGCAAATGCCTCTTCATCCACGCTCCGCAGCACCTCCTTCAGCCGCTCGGCAACAATCGCCCCGCCGTCTGATTCCGGGCCAATCGCCACACGGCCCGCGATTCTCGCCGTCGCCTTCTCCGGGATGACATTTGCAGCAACACCGCCCGCGAGTATGCCCACGTTGACGGTCGTGTTTCCAAACTCCTCGCTACTTCCGAGGTCTGTGTCCAGAGCGCGCACCAGCCCGCGCATCAGCACTTCGTTGGCACTCTTGCCCAGACTCGGGTATCCGCTGTGGCCGGCGCGCCCCGTAATCGTGATGTCGCACCCGAAGATACCTTTGTGGCCGCAGACCAGACGGCCCTCTGTCGGCTCGCCAAAGATGGCCGCTTTGATGTCTAGTGGAGGGTCCATCTTGCCCTTGGTGTCCGAGAAGTACCGCATCCCGTCGCCCTGTGTCTCCTCTCCCACCACGTACAGCAGCATTACATCGTCATCTTGGATACTGCTTGAATCCAGCAGGGACTGCACGGCGACGATCTGAGCGGCGACACTAGCTTTCGCGTCGACGGTACCACGGCCGGCGATCACGGTGTCGGCGTCTAGGGAGGTGTCGTTCTGAGAATAGGGAATAAAGGGTGGAACGGTGTCGATGTGGCTCGTCACGAGTACTTTGGGGGAGGGGTGCGTATCAGGACCGGGCCAAGCTACAACATTGAATCGGGGCTTTGTGGGTTCGGATTCATTTGTCGGCGGGGGAAGAAACTCGAGCTGAACGACGAAACCCCGTGCAGTGAGGTAATCGACGAGGAAATTGCCAACTTCATTCTCGTCGCCGCTGACAGAAGAAATCTCTACGAGAGATTTGTGTAGGGAAACCAGCTCGTCGCGGTAGGAGGGGGCCGTGTCGGACGGTGAAGTAGCCGAGGCCGAAGCTTGAGCTACCCCAAGAGGCTTTTGGAACTCGAAACCAAGAGCTTGAGAGCTACCGAGGAGGAAGACGGGAAGAGACGACAGCTTCATGTTGAAATATGTAGGAACGAATTAATCAGGCGTAATGACTGATTTCCGAATCGGAAGATTAAGCAGGTTCCAGGAAGCTCTGTCGCATTTGGAGCTCTGGTGATGAAGAGTAGAAGTTGCTGTGGAATCCAACCTCCCTATGTCATTTTAAGTGGAGACCTCCTCTTGATCAACCTCCCCGGCCTCCCTGCCTCCCTGGCCTCTTAACAAAATAATTCTTCAATCGAATTCCCCTTTTCTATGTTCACACTGGCACATATCTAACATTTCAACCCTTTGAAGATCTGATCAGTTATAGTCGCTGTTTCTTGACTGGTAAAGTCGTCATGAGCTTGATTGTCATCGAACTCAGCTCTCCATCCCACATTGCCATTTACAGGCATATCGTGGGAAATTGACCAATGAAAACATAACCGTGAATTATCTCTCAGAAGTGCAATTCTACTTGTCGTTATAGTATCCTCAAAATACCTACTAATCTGCTCACTGTTAGTCGAGTCGGATCCGAACTCAGGCTGGCTATTTCTTTTTTCTTTTTCAGGGGTTGATATAGTATCAACCAACCATGAGAACGATCACCTCAACCTGAAATCTCTTTAGCATCTTAGCTAGCATAAATTTGGCCTACTACGTAAGCAACATAGATTCGGATGTACTGATCTCTGGTAGTCAGCGCTATTCGATTTTAGCCGGAATTACTATAGCATCACCCAGCTGGTACTCGTTTTATGCAGCGAGTTTCGTCTTCGGTGTACCCCGACACGTGCTTGGGGAACCAGGATAACGAAGAACGGGATTGTACTCTCTTGGAGCTCAATGGCTGCGTTCGAAGTTCGAATGTCTATTAGATCTATCAGATCTAACCCCGTGCTGCGGGTCGTGTGTTATCTCCGTGACGTCGGGTAATGGAGCTACTGTCTATAGCTACCTAATTGAGCATGTATGTATATACCCTCCTATTCTACAACTTAAACGTACCATGAAGAGTCAATGTCGGTCAGATATTAAGAGGTGGGTTAAAAATAGAGCTTTTCTCAGAATTTTGGTAGATGCAGATACAACATGTCACTTGACAAGTTCACGACGCATGCACAGCCTTAAATGCTATGGTATAAATCGTACCGTGCGGTTCTGACCGAGATTTAACATCACCCGTTGTCTCCCCTTTTCACCTCCCCGGTGGTGATGACTGGTAGTGCTGAGCTGCTGTGCCGCACGAAGAAATTTGCATGATCCCACATGGGCTTGGCCTGGACGGTCATTGAGTAGAAAGGCATGCGGCTCACGCTAAGCACTTGGTCTGACTATACGACGTTACATGGTCCTTTTTATAATAGATCGTATGTAGGCATCATTCGTAAGGGTAAGGCCTAGAATCTTTTATATGGCTAGGCAGAATTTTCGACTCATAGTCATTCATACACTATAAAAGCATGTGGTTATGTTACTCACGATGGCCTCTCTTCTCATATGTAACCACTATCAAGAACTCACAGTTCAATTTCTCCCATATAACTCTCCGCACCTCACTTGAAACATCTCAGTCCTCAAGATGTACCATCTTCTTGTAGCCCTTGCGGCAGCTGCTACAGTCCAGGCCATCCCCGACGTCGAAGTTGTTCCCAAGGAACTCACATGTAGCAACTGGCCATTCTACCGTCAGACGGCCAGCGTCGCAGGCCCATTCACCCTCTTTGCCGACTCGACTGGCACCGACATCGACGGTAACAGAGCCAGTTACGTTACTATCTCAGACACATCCATCGCGGCCGGTTGGGTATGCATTGAATCCTGTCATCTCTCCACTACTCAGGGGCTAACAGTGTAAAAAAAAGGTCGGCATAACCAGCCAGCAGGGTGCTGCAGTTCCTCAAGTCCAGTGCCAGGCGTTTGGCAGCGCAGAAATGTTAGCCATGAACTTGAACGGCCAGTACCAGCCGCTCAGCGTCTCGGAATACATCTACCACGAGTACGACGGACTTGTATTCGTCAAGAGCGTCGCTAGGGGCGCGCCAATCGAGCCTCACTGGCATTACTTTCCCAACGGGACGCGCCAGGCTGGAACGTTCCTCGGGTGGAATAACTTCACGACATGGGCGTATTTGCTTGACACCCAATCTAACAAGTATAGAATCCGTCTTCTGACGGATTCCGCTCAGAAGTTATACGATGGCGAATTTGCAGGGTTCGTACGTGCTGGTGATCCCAGTCTCTCCGACTAGGTTGCAGCATTCTGGATATTATGCCTGAAGCAATAGAGGAACTCGTTGTCTGGTCGCATAGACGAGGAGATGACATAATGTATAATGTGTAAAAACTTGTCGAAAGAACTACTTAGTTTACGCCGGCCACTCGAAGAAATGATAGAACTCTAGGACGTGAGAGCTACTTGGTGCATTGGAAACCCCAGAAGCGTAAAACTTGGTATCTATAACATCTTGAGCCCGTAAAATGAAAGTCTATCGACAAGGTTATCTTGGGTGACAATATCGAGGTCACGATAATTTCCTCAGATATTCCAGTAGCAGCTCTTTTATTTAGGGGATGCTTGGGCTCAGCGCGTCCAACTGGCTCATTCAGGAGTAAGAGATCTCTGGGGTCCGAAGCGCCCCCCTCTGGAATGATTGGGGGGAGACAGCGCTGTCATCGTCGTTGCCTCTATTCTCTTCACTGAATTTTACTACAGGTAGCGCTTAGGCCGACTTCCGCCGCGATTGCAGACGCACGCAAGGCTCTACTGAAAGTGGTACTATTCAAATGCGATAAGAATAGCCCAAGTGTTCTGTAGCGTGGAATTAATTTAAAGGGACTTCTTTTTCCTCTTCATTCTCATTCTCTTTCCTACAAGAGGTCAAAAACAGAGGCTGTAACACCACTCAACGCATGACTTCAAAGCGCAACCCTTTTTAAACCTACTACGATGTAGTACGGGCAGCTACCTCCTACGAGGCGTATATATACCGCGGAGGATGTCATTGTAAAGTGCGCACACCATATAATATATAACCCTTTACATTTCCGTCATGAAACTTCCAATCGTACAGGCCGTACAGTTTGTACGTACAGCGCTTATAGCCCTCTGCCGTTGCTAATGAAACATAAACCAAACTACCAGAGGTAAGTACATTAGGTAGGTAGGTATCTAACAGTAATTTCGCCTCTGGCAGGCTCATCTCAGCAGCAACAAAGGTAAGCGTCGCCTTTTTTACAATCCACTCATGCTATTACAGGGTATCGAAACAATGGTCTCCTATCTCAGCCGTTCAGCTACGCGTAGCACCAGCACCAGCGTCTAATGCAACATCTTTAGACTCCACTCCACTCTCGTATATCTCCTCTACTTTTTCTCCTGGAGCTCGTATGACGGGACTGAAATTATCCACCTCTTCGATGTCTTCCTCGGCGTCAGCTTCAATGTCTACCGCTTCTTCGTCCTCTTCTTCCTCTTCTTGAATCGTGATCTCGCCGCTCCTCCTCCCAAGTCCGCTTGCGCTCGCACTGCGGCTATGACTGGTCGAGTTGGTGCCACTGCGGGAAGCACCAATCGAGAGCATAGGGCCTTTGAAAAGGTTACGCTTGCGCTTTGCGAATAGAACTGAGGGGCTGTTCATCGAAAAAGGATTAGGGGAACCTGGGGGGTTCTGCGAAGATGATTTATTAGAAGGCATGCCTTCGTTGAAATTTAAAGTGAGCGCCGGGCCGCGGACCAGACGTATGTTAGATGGGAATGATGTGCTGGTCGGCGTGGCTGGGAGAACTTTGACCGAATGATGTGGCGAGCGCCCATGCGTCTTCGTTGTCGACACCGAACCAGTAGAACTAGTCGAGCTAGCCTTGGAATGCGAGTGGTGGTGATGCGGCATCGTTCGAATAGAAGAAAGAGAAGAAGAGGTTGACTTCCGCCCTCGGAGACCGGTTGAAGAGCGGCGGATAGTAGAGCGTGGAGTTAACGGAACCGGCGAAAGGGACTGGCGTTTGTATGACGAGGCGGCCGATGGAACACGACGCGGCCCCGGATGAGTAGGCGTCGAGAGCATAGCTGGCATAGGCTTCTTAGCTGGATGTCCAGCACCTCCTCCAGTCCCCTTATTGGCGTTTCCGTTGAGTAAACCGGGCGAATTTCCGCCACTTGATCTTGATGCTCCGGTACCTGGGGCAGAGTTGGGATATTTACTTGTATGCGGCCGAGGACTGGGGTCTTTTGAATTCTTGCTAGTACCCGATTGACCATCCTTAGTGGCCAAGTTTGGGGTAGACATGCTTCCTCGCTTGTTGGGTCTGTGTCGTCTCGTACTCTCGACGATCCAGTGCGTCCAATTCTTCCACGTCGCGACAATTGCCTGCGATGGTTTCTTCCGAACTTTCTGGGGTGGCACTGGTTCTTGCCCTTCACTGCTCGTCAAGGCATCCGAGGTAGTTACGAGGTGAAGCGTCGAACCTCTAGATCTCGCGCTTCGGAGGATACCTTCCTTTGGTGGAGGGATGGGCCGTCGATGCCGAGACGAACTAACAGACCGTACGGAGTCCTTATCTATCGGAGGCGGTGGTATAGACGTGTCGGGGCTTAGATGGCTATTGATTTGTGACGACTCAGGTAGGTTAGGTAGTTCTGTAGTGTGGAAGTCGCCGTAATGAGCACTTCTCCTTTCCTGGCGTCCTCTCGTCCTGGGTAAAGGGGGCTCCCCTATGAAACCGGGGCCGCCATGATCCTCATCAAGAATTGGTGCCATACGCTCAAGTTTGCTCGATGCTGCCGAAAAGCGACGTGAGGCTCGGTTTTCTGCCTCTTTTTCCTTCCTTCTTCGCTCGCGACGACGAGCTTTCCGCTCTTCTTTCTCCAGTAGCAATGTCCACCAGCCAGCCAAAGCATCGCAACGCTGAGCTAGCACGCTCTCGATCACCGCATCGATATCCACCCCGGCGCTTCGCATCCGTTGCAGGCAATCCTTCTCTAAGTGGGTAGTAAACGGAGGGGGTTGGTGTAGCTTAAGGATGGCTTGTTGTTGAGGGGCGTGCTCCGCGAGAAAAGGGTGGGAGAGTATCTCGGGCAAGGTAGGTCGTAAAAGTGGCCGTTTCGAAAGGAGAATTTTAATTAATGATACAGCATCAGGTGGTAAATGGTCGGGGTATTTCGGTTCCTCGGCTAGAATCTTGGTCCTCGTAACATTGTCGTCGTCGTCGTCAAACGGAAGCTCTCCGCATAATAAGGCATACAGAATCACACCCAAACTCCAGACGTCTACCTTTTCGCCAGCATACTTCTCCCCTTTCAACATTTCAGGCGCCGAATAGCAAATTGTACCGCAGAATGTCTGTAGATAATTCGACTTGCCCTCGTATTCGCGCGTAAAGCCAAAGTCAACCAACTTGACGTTCTCGTGCTTGTCGAGCAGTATGTTTTCGAGTTTTAAATCGCGGTGAACGCATGACTGTTGGTGGACGTACGATACAGCCCCGACCAGCTGGGTAAATATCCTCTGGACCTTTTCGGCTGGGAGAGGACCATGGTTGAGCAGGTGGTTGTAGAGCTCGTCGCCTTGAATATGTCAGCAATGCTCCTTACGCTTAGTACTGCTATTGCTGGCCTACCTGGACAATACTCCAAGACAAGCCATACCAAGGTCTCGGTCACTATTATCTCGTATAGGCGGGCGATATGAGGATGCACGAACTGGCGATGGTGGTGGATTTCTCGAGCGAGGTTCGAGTCGTCTTTATTGGCTGACTTGAGTACGACCTACTGCAGTTAGCACCTCTGCCATGCTCCGACGATCAAACGAAAACCCGAAAACCCCAGGTGAAACCAACCTTGGAACCATTTGTAAGCTTATGGTTGGCGAGATACACCTTGCCGAAGGAACCTTTCCCTATCAGCTTCCCCAAGGCGTAATTCCCAACATTCTTTAAGTCTTTACTCGAGAACTCGCTGCAAGAAGAGGCGCATTAGCACTTGTCTGACAAAGATTCGTTACCCCAAAAAAGAGAAGCCTGGATTCGGACGTACTCGAGCAATTCCTGGTACGAGTTGGCGAGCTAGAGACAAAACAAATCGTCAGCACCCAAGATTTCTTCGTAGCAATCCCGAACCGACCTTCGCCTTCCGTCCCAAAGCCTCTGCCTTTGCTTTATTCGTCTGCATATCCCCCTACAGCCTATGCCCGGCGCCGGCCGCTCCCTCCGAGTTGCGGATTACGGCGTTACTGTCGTCTAAGAGGAGTTCTCGATTTCGTGGCTGGTTGGGGCAAGGGGCCTCGACGGCAGAGGACGCCTCGGGTGTGGCGATGGGCGCCCAACCGAATTCGATGGGTCATGAATGGATTTAACAATTATACATTAAGATACGTTGGAAGTTGGAAGTCGGTAGCTATTTCGATCTAGATGCGACAATCGGTATAGTTACAAACTCGACTAAAGCGAAAAAATAGGAGCTTGGCTGGGTAACTAAGCCAGGGGTACTTGAATGTCGTGTGTCGTGCGTGACTCGCGTCGAGGCGATGTCTCGGTCTATCAAAAGCTTCTTACGGTGCTGCGGGCCAAGCTGCCGGTTCGTAGGATTCGAATCGTGATGGACATATACAGACTTCAAAAAAGATTCCTCCCTTCGTCAAGAAAAGCAGTGACTAGAGGTAGGTCTGCTAATGATTACAAAACTATTTTTTTTATTACAGTCGGAGAAATGTCGAGGACGAGCGACGACAGGGGCCGCAAGAAGGAGCGGCAAGGATCGCCCTGACCAGATGTAGAAGGACGGGGCTGCCCGAGCGACAGCTGACAATTAGCATGGTGCAGTGGTCCACTGAGTGGTGATAGTGGTTCCACGCAGGGGGTTGCTCCAGGGCGACAGGGGACGGGTTGGGTGGAATAGGTGGAATAGGTCCCTAGCGGCCCCTAAAGCAATCTGCCAATCCCTTAAAATTAGTGCACCTTATCGATATGGGATGGCGATCTTGGATAACTGGAGTAGCACAACATTTCCCCATACTGACGTGCCCCTGACTCATCTTCATCTTCATTATCATCACCTTCCCTTCATCACCTAATAACGACGTCTATGATCACGATCTCAAGTATTCGCAAACACTTTTACCCCATCGTATTCCACCTTTGTAAACCCACATCCCAGGAGCATTTCCCTTTTTCAACCCTTCGATAGCGTCGGCAAGGTCTGCACCGAGTCCTTCCTCCTTAATCTCCTTAACAGGACACAAGTAAGTCTTGAAGGAAAATAGGATGGCTCTCGTCTTGGGCATACGTGTCATTGTTTGTAATTCCATTCTCACAAATGCCTGCTTGCTATTAGTATATGTCCAGGCCGTAGTAGTTAGGTACTTAGGGCTCACTTTGTCGATATCTATGTCCATGTCCTCCTCGACTTGGTCTCCTTCGTTGACGTGGTTGCCAGACACATTAAACAACACTGGATTTGTTGTTACCGACCACTGTACGCCATGTCAGTCGCTTTTGCTGATGAATTGTTTGGCTCAGATATTTGGGCAACGCTTACGTTCACCCGGCATGCACTCTTGCCAACTTCTAGACGGCTAAAATATCTCTCCATGCTTGGACCAATCTTTTCATATGATGGTACCGGCCCGTGGATATCCTTCAACAGTTTGCCTATCTTAGCTGCCGGGTCGAACCCCGAGGGGCAGCAGCATACGAAGGCCGTACATTGATGGCCTTCTGGTGTTTCGCGTAGGAAAAACAAATCATCTTCGACAGTCTCGCCAAGACTTCTCAGTGCCACGACAGGGTTGTCCGGGGGCAAGAGCGGAAGAGAAATACCAGTGACCTGATTATGGAACATCTTTTCGTCCCGTGAGAAGATCGTAGGGTACCTCACAGGGAGATACTCCTCTAGAAGATATGTGTATACTTCTTGGACAGCCTCGATTCCGCCAGGAATACAGCCAAGGGTATGGTTTGCATGTTTAGTCATAGTAACTCGGCGCTCCTGTATGCGTGGTAAGTAGTTTTGATCTATGGTAATGAGGTCTGATGGAGTCGTCGATTTGAGTGCTTCATAGCATGTCAGTATGATGAAATTATGAGGAAGATCCTGGCCTACCCATAGTAATATGGTATATCGGTTTGAACGGCCGGAACTTCGACGGCTCTGTAGTCTCCCAGTCGAAGCCGGAAAGAGGCTCAATATGCCGCTTTGGCTGCGATGTTTGGCTCCTCTGCTTTAGTGAGGTTCTCTGAATAGTGACCAGTTAACCTCAACCTCTGACTGAACTGCACATCACGATGACTTGCCCTTTTCCTACGATTCCGCATCCATGCTGTAATGACAGTGAGCAGCCCTAGGGCTAGGAACGCAATAATGGAAAACATGTCATTAACCAAAACTCGAGAAATTTTTCAATATTCTACGGCCCAGGCTGATTATGTCTTGAATTTTCGCAGTGAACGCTGTTCTTTAATAGCATGTAGGTATGCTGTATAACGGGATCCTATCTCCGTAGATAGGGGTTGTATGATGCTATATGCGGGCCCCGCAAACATGATACGGAGCTCTGATAGTGACTTGCATTGATGACACTATAGCTACCCAACTATCTGACTTGGCTATGCCGATGCCGGCCGGTGACGATCGGCAGCTTGAACACAACATTAAGGCCAGTGGGACTACAGAACGGACTTGATCAAATCTGTACCAGGTAAGTATGCGGACTCTTGTGAAGCAGTTGATCCTTTATTCAAATTTGACAAGGACTCAAAAGCAGTACAGGCGACAAGCTCAATATAATGTAGTCGTGGTTGACTGACCTCAATTGACACATCAACATATCTGATATGAGCAACTTTTATGATAGATGACTTGGATAGGTAGTTCAAACAGTCTGATAGCACTTGTCTCTGGACTCGGTTTAGACTTCGAATATGTGAACATCCTTGATATTTACCTACCCATCGGTAGTTCCTAAGCAAGGCGTCTGCTAAAGGTATGCTGTTACTGATGTAAATGGTAAAGCTTGGATAATGTTGCTTATTTATTGAGTAGTTTCTTGCGGCTTTCGGAAAAGGGGACAAGATTTTTATTTCCTGAAGCTACTATCGACACCACAAAGCCATACCCTGCAAAACTAGGCACTCAGACTAGACAAGAACATCTAGTTCGCTGCGGTCCACAGCTGTGGTCCGGGGTACGGGTAGCTGGTTGCCGAGCCGTAGATGTTGAACATGATACCCGCGTCACTTCTCTTGTAAAGGCTGGTTCCGGCCACACCAGAAGTCGGCGCTACCTTGCCACTGCCACTGACCCTAAGGTTCAAACATTGCGGGTAGGCCTGCGCACCATTGTCGCTACCCGCGCCATGTAGTGCGATGATCTCATGTCGAACGACGTAGTCACCGGCCTTCAGGTTCTTGGGGATGGTGGTGGAAGAGGTGAAGTTGCTTGCGATCATCTGGTCCGTCACCCAGGTGTTGCCGCTGACGATGCTTCCCTGACTGATCTTGGACCACTTTAGGGATCCGGCGGTAGCTATCGAATAAAGGTCAGATTGAAAGTTCACATTTCCTTTGGCGTCTACAGAGAACACTCACATTGGTAGGGAGCGATGTAGTTGATAATCGGGCCCTTGTGAGAGTCCGCCCACGTGTTCCAGTAGAACGTGATCTTGTCGCCTGCCTTAACGTCGACAAAGTTCTTGCCAACTTTGGCAGACTTGTGGCAGTTTATGTCGGAAGTTCCGAAATTCGCGGGCTCAATGAATCCGATATCTTGGTTAAGAGCATCCCAGCCGGCTGTCGCTGGCGCAGTGCCTTCTGGGTAGTAATACCAGACTGGGTCTGCACCAGCCGTCCACTTGCCATTGACAGTAACACCGGAAACGAAGCCATGCGCCAAAGTAAGCTGGGGCAGGGAGGCGACGAGGCCTAGACAAGCGACGTAGAATCGCATGGTGAGGTGATACAGATGTTTTGCTTTAACTCTGGAAAAGAAGTCTCTTCGGTCCTCTATAGTGAAGCGAGAGGAAATCGTCTTGATGATACTCGCATTAGAGATTATTCCTACCTACCTATATACTCGTCGTACGACTTCCCCTTGCTATGCTACTGTGTCACTGTAGACTATAAGTCCTGACGGATCAAGTAACATTGCGCCGGCGTTGTCGACTAATAGAGACGACAGACCATTCGAGACCTCTTTGCCGTCTTGTACTACGACCTCGACCACTTCGCGACCTGTTGATATGTTGAAAATCCTATTGGTTAGATTTGGAAAGAAGCCGCGCCGAGACGGACCCTGACGATCCGGGTCTTAGTCCGGGACCCGTTCCGAACTCGATTAGTTCTAAGCGAGGTCAACGGGTAAACTCATGACTTGAAAGAAAGCATAAAAATAAGGCGACCTGGTGGCATTTTGACTGGGTAAAGTACCTGATAAAGCAGAGTATGAGAACGTGAGCGAGATGAGATCTTACAAGTAGGAAAACACAATATCTCAGCGAGAAATTGTCTTGGAAGATTTACGTAAACCTTGAAGCACAAATCCCAAAGCCAGGCCAGCTGCGCATCCATGCTACACTGATAAATCAGCCTACTAGTCCACCTTACATAGTAGAGTAACTTCTTTTGATCTTATGCAGTTCCCTTCTACCACCACTTCAGGTTATGATAGATCTACCCTAAAGGAACTGACGACGGGGTTGGAGACATGACCTCGTCTGTGCGCTACCGCAAGAGTCGTCAGTAGGTAAGATATTCTCAAATTCTCCACGCGCGTTCCTTTTCAGTGCCTGTTTTGATGCGATACTGGATAGTTGACCTGGATCAGACCTAGGCCTCTTCGGATCATCAAAGCCACCCTTTTCCACAATCTCTCAGTCGTCTAAGTTCTTGACGTCTCTGGTACCGAGGACCCTTAGTTTCCCGAGGGTCTTGCTCCTCGTCAATTAGATATGCATGTAACTAAGCCGCTTTAATAGAACAGCAGCTAAAACAGCGACTGTAATAAGGAACAATAATTAGGTAGGGATAAACGAGACGCCGAATTGAGGGCATACCCATGTAGTTTCGCGTACTTGGAAGCAGGTGCGTAAAATCTGCGTCGCCGAGATCCAACTCAAGTTTGTTCTCTTTGCCGAGATAGACGTGCAGATCTTCGCGTTGAGACAGGGCGTCCGGCTTTAGGCTCGTCTACGTCTTTCACCTCCGTAGTCGACTCCATAGTCAACGCCGTTAATTTTGGTGTAGCCGTCGGCTTCAAGGT
Source organism: Hypoxylon perforatum (assembly GCA_028571165.1). Classification (NCBI taxonomy): domain Eukaryota; kingdom Fungi; phylum Ascomycota; class Sordariomycetes; order Xylariales; family Hypoxylaceae; genus Hypoxylon; species Hypoxylon perforatum. Next base: position 105,691 of record JAOXNQ010000001.1, read on the forward strand.
TCGCACCCCCTGCTTTTGTGGATACGGCGTCTCGCCGCGCGCCAGCATATCCACAAACGCAGCAATCCTCCTCTCGCGACCAACCTGCGTCTTGAGCGAAACCAACCGGTGGTAAATAGCATAGCGGTTCTGCCGATTTAAAGCCTCGTACGTGGCTTGGGCGGCGGGCACGGCGGCGACAGCGGCGAGGAACTCTGGCGGCAATTCGGCCGTCGCTGATCCCGAATATGCGGCCTCCCAGCGGCCATCAGCTTTCGCTGCTTCGACGGCACGGGTGCCGGCTTCCGTCATGCGGCCCTCACTCTCCAGCCGTGCCACGTTGGCTACATTCCGACTTGACCAGGAGCTGCGAGCCGCCCGTGGCGTGAACCGCTGCGCGAACGACGTGCTCGCGTGGCTTCCCTCGCCTTTGCGGACCTGCCCGTCGATCCACCCGTGACAGAGGGCTTCGTCGAGAGCCTGCGCGTACGTGAGCGAGGTAGGCGTGGTGGCTCCCTTCTTCGCGAGTGTTAGCCAGACACCCTTGGACGTGGCGCTACTACGGAATAGCCAGCTTGACCACGCGCCCGCGTCGGGGACGGTGAGTGGCGGGAGCGCTACGGGCATGGAAAAGTCGGAGCCAAATGAATCAATCTTTCTATGGGTTGCCAGATATCTCAGGTATCTACCTACTAGTACCTTTCCCATTATCTTAGGTCTATAAATTGGGTAGGCACTATAAATATTTGTGTAGTTGCATTCGCGTGGCACAGCACAAGCACAGTATCATTGTGAACGTTCGGGATCGTCAATATGCATTAAGCGAGCTATCTCCGGTATCTGCGAAATGATGCTTAGTCGGGCCAACCCGCTAATTACAACCATGACGTCAATGCTCCGTAGCAAAGACCGGGCGACCCGGGATGTTGGATGTCTTTCTTGCCTTATGTAAGTGATCAGAGCAGGCTTGAAAGACTACACTTCATATACTGAAAAGGAAATGAATCACGCTTTTGTTTACTTAGTGTAGCGATCTCCTAGATTTCTTATATTTGCTCTTCCAGATGATCCAACGTGATATTATCGCTGAGTAATCCACCACACACCACATACACACATACACCCAACCTAACATAAACATAAACCTTGAGGTTGCTCGTGCTTGTTCATATTGTATTCTACTTTCACTCTACCTTTCCAATTGTAGCCATTTCTAAAGATGAGCTCGCCAAGCATCACACCCACGTTTGGGGCCGTGGATTACTGCAAGTTCTTCGGCGCGGGAGCTTTGGCGGCCACTTTAACTCATGGTGTAAGTTGCTGGTCTCTATGCCAGGAGCTCAATTTCAAGTCATCGCTGTATCTAACAATCATATAGGCAGCCACTCCTATAGATGTCGTCAAAACGCGGATCCAGGTGGACGACGCCATGAAGGGGCTCAACATGGTGAAAGCTGGGCGGTCAATCGTAGCCAAAGAAGGTGCCTCGGCTCTGCTCACAGGATTCGGCCCTACCGCCGTTGGGTATCTCGTGCAGGGCGGTGGAAAGTTCGCCGGCTACGAGTTCTTCAAGAAAAAGTTCATCGACCTGACGGGTTCGCAAGAGAAGGCGACGCAGCGGCGGACGGCCATCTACCTGGGCGCCAGCGCCACGGCGGAGTTCTTCGCTGACATTGCGCTCTGCCCGCTCGAGGCGACGCGTATCCGTCTCGTCTCTCAGCGCGGCTTTGCCTCGGGCCTCACGACCGGATTCATGCGTCTTGCTAGAGAAGAGGGTTTCCGTGGATTCTACTCTGGCTTCATCCCTTTACTCTTCAAACAGGTCCCTTACGCCGTCGGTCAATTCTCGGTCCACGAGGCCGCGGTCGAGATGATCTATCGGTCCATAGGCAGCGAGCGCAAGGCAAACTTAACCCCGCTACAGTCGACGGGAGTTGAGCTCAGCTCGGGTGTCGTCGCCGGTGTCGCTGCTGCCGTTCTTAGCCATCCAGCAGACACATTACTCTCTGCTATAAACAAGGGCGCCGGCGATAAGTCGCAAAGCGTGACGAGCAGGATGTTTTCTCTCGCGCGCGAGTTCGGACCTAAAAGACTACTGCTGACGGGACTCGGCCCCCGTGTAGTAATGACGTGCGGGCTGGTGGCAGGACAGTTTGTTATCTACGCCCAGTGCAAAACGTTGGTCGGAGCTCCTCCTGGAATTGAGATACACAAGGAAGAATCGTTGAAGTGAGGCCCGAGTGCTTCGCTCTCTGCTTATTAGAACGACCATCTTAGAAGGATATGATCATGGGGTACTGCTACGGGAGAGGGAAGTTAATGGTCGGTGTTTGGTATCTTAGACATCTCGGTTCGGTTAGGGGAAGGTAGACTCTGATGGGAGGTTTGATTTTTAATATCTACTCTGATTTAATAGGATCTGAGCCTTGATCTCAGCCTAAGTCATTGCCTTCGCAAAACGTATGGCGAACTTGTAACGCCCGTGGATTACATAAGCGGACATTCCGCAATAGGCCTTTTGGTTCCTAGGATGTTCGGGTCTCCTTTTTCTGTCCTTCCCCCCTCTCCTCGTTCTCTCGAGTTCTTCATCTGATTCGTCCTTGGGTTGGCCATATTCCCATTGCCTTCCAGAATCCCCTCCCATCCAAGGCTCGACCTAGAGAGGAGGTATCTCTCGGCAACGCCCGCACACCTTCATCTACCATAAGCTCTCCGACCCAAGCCAGCAGCTGCTTCTGCTTCTCGATCTTGATAGGGGATATGTCGGCGCCTTCACTATCGTTCTCAGCAGCTGCTATCGTCTGAATGGCCCAGTCTTGCGTCAAATCCCACCAATCGTAGACATGCATATCGCACAGAAGCCAACGCTTCCCTGGTGTGAAGTTCCGGTGTAATGCGACGATGGCCCTCGCAACATCTTGGCCGTGGATTACGTGCAGCGCGCCCTTCCCCTTAAGATCAGCTTTCGACTTCACGACGCGGTCTACCCAATTCCGTGGTTGTCTCTCGCCCCCATACAAGCCAGCAAGATTCAGCACCGCGCCGTCGGAACAGGCCATTAATTCGTCCTCGGCGATGGCGCGGGGGTTGGTACGCTCGTATGACGACGATTCGTCTTGCCATGTCGGCGCCGTCCAGATACTGGTCGCACCCAGCTGCACGAAGTGGGGCCTGTGGTGTTTGTGTGTGGACTCGTACAGGTGCACCAGATGAGTAGCTTGGCCGTTGCCGCGTAGTGGGAAGGTGATCAGCACCGTCTCGGCATAAGGCAGCGTCTTAAACGGTGTCGGATCGCTCGAATCGGGATCGAACCGGAAGCAGATCGTGTCATCCCTACCGGTTGTAGTCGTGGCCGCGTACTTGATGTCCTCACTCTCCAGGAGCGGGATGAGGAAGGTAGACGTCCAACCCGCTCCAAGGATAAGTATTCCAACACTGCCGTCCTGTGATATTTGCATGTTGAACGTGTTGAACGTGTGGACAAGATACTTTTATGATACCAGTAGAAAAGAAAGTGCCCTACATAAGAAAGTGTACATAAAAAAGTGTACATAGAGAAACATGCATGACGTAGGATATATTTCTGTTACCTACCCCCCTAATTGAATCTCCACCCCCGGCGGAGTTTCCTCCGTGTCCGGCTCTACGCCCGTATGATACGCAATTTCTACTATCAATGACAATGACTGATCTTTAGGATTTACTAAAAAGTTCATATCTCATGGCTTCTCTTCGATTATATGGTAGCTAGTGTCTATCTACAATTTATTACCAAGTACCAACGAAATATTATCTACCTAGCTCTAAGTGATGATTAAGAGTCTTTGGTGTCGTTGCCGTATCTGTCCATTGCGAGGTCATTCCTAGAATAAAACGTCGACATGCGATACTTGGTTTCTCCGCGATACTGCTCTAAATCTTCGAGAGCTTGCTTGCCTTCGTGCTCTATCGTCCGACGTATCTCCTCGCTACGTGGCGTGATGCTGCACTCAAATGGCTGAGGCCGCATATTAAGTCCGTTTCTGTATGCGTGTTACTCGTTAGTTATCAAGAGTCGTTTCCTTTTTTTTCTTCCCCTTTCTTGCCAAGATTGTCCGGCTTATATGCAAAGCCAGAAAAGGAGTTCACTTACGTGTAATTGAAGATATCCACCTCTACAGTACTGCCATCCGTACGTTTCTTCTTCTGAATGTTGAAGCCCCATAGCACCCTAGCTACAGTGATCCAAGTGCCCTGCTCAGCTAGGGCCTGACCCGAGCAGACCCTACGGCCCCATCCAAAGGTCATGTATCCTCGCTCTCCGGGGAATGGTCGGCTATCCGGGTGACCAGGGAGGTAGCGGTTGGGATTAAAACGATCGGGGTCAGGGAACTCGCGCTCGTTATGATGGATAGCCCAAACATTGCCCTGGATCCAAGTGCCCTTGGGGATCAGCCAGCCTTTATAGTAGTCATCTTGTGTCGGTGCGTGCGGCTGCCCGCCGATTATCGCCACAGATCTCCATCTTAACACCTCTTTAACGAACGCCTTAACGTAGGGCAGATTTTCCTCGTCCTCCCAGTTTGGACTCCTGTGTGGCCCAACTACGCGATCGAGCTCTTCCCATGCCGGTACCAGGGCTTCGGGAAACGCGCAGCAGGCCAGGATGAATGTGATCAGAGTGCTGCTGCTCGTGTCGGATCCGGCCCCAAATAAATTTCCGCTGAGCGAGGAAATATCGGCCTCCTTCAAATTGTACTTCGGGCTCTCTTTGAACAAGTGCTTGACGAAGGTATCCTCGTGGCCCTCTTTCTTAGCCGCCTCGTCCGCTAGTGCGTAGAAAAAATGGAAGGCGCGCTTCTTGCCAAGTCCGTACTTCCAGGGGGCGATCTCGTTGGGAAACTTAGCAAGGAAAGGGAAGGTCTCCATGAGCATGGGAAACGTCTTCCCGGGCACGTTTAGGTCCGCGGCTAAGTGCATCATGGCGATAACCTCGGTGATGATGGGATCGTCCCAACTTTCGACACGTCTTCCGAAAGCAATTATGGAGACGACACTCGTAGCGTACCGCTCAAAGTGCTTGACGTAATCCTTGGGGGCTTTGAGCAGGTCGTATGCAACGACTCGACTTTCGTTATTTTGAAACTCGCGATACCGACGGACGGACTGAACTCCGACGCCATGGTGGATGAGCTTGCGGTGTGCCCGCCACCGTTCACGTTGCTCCGGAGTCGTCGTGTACATGTTGACCAGATTGTCCTGGCCAGCCCCGAGCTCAGCAAAGACGAGCATTCGCGGCCGCGACGAGTAGATGCCCGCGCGTTTCTCAAATAGTTCTGAAGCTGTCCAGGCATCGTTGATCCAGATAGTAGGGTTCCTAACTCAATAATCAGCTGTGGTTACACGCGGATGGCGTTGGGGCTTCGTCACCTTCCGATCCAAACCGTAACCAGGGGCGCATCGTATTCTTTGGAAAGCTCCTCGAACCATATCCACGGTTTGTTTTCGGGAAGCATAAATGTGTTGCCTACAATTGGCCAAGGGAAAGGGCCGGGCGGCTAAAATTCTCGTCAGTCCTAGTTTTCAAAAGATTCTTACACTCCCGTAGAAATTTCATGGCTTACCAGCTTTGATCTCACCCATAGCATGTATGCATAGTCGATTACCAAGGTGACGGCACTGATTAGCAGTATAGATGTGGCCAAATGCCACGCCGAAACTTGACTGAAGACCTTGGATCCGTCCCCCTCCTTGAGGCCAGCCAGGAATTGGTCGAACAACATGGCGGCACGGGCTAAATATATAACTGCTACCTACCTTATATCCTCAAATAGAAGTTGTAACTTGCAAGGGGTGAAATATTGAGTGAGGTTTTAGATAAGCAGCGGAGTAGGTAGACCAATCGCCATATCCATTCATCGTTCATTCATTGAGGCTCGTCTGGGGAGAGGATTCTTTCATATGCTGCTGCTAGTCAATCAAATAAGCTACTAGGCATTACACACCTCGGGGTCCTGATTCGGCATTTATCCTGTCGATGCGTAATTGGTCGATGGTAATCTGCCGGGGGAAGAACGTGGGGTAGAAGGCCGCGATACTCCTCATCCGCTCACTACTTATACTACTTTGGGCCTTCCTACCCACTCCACTCCCCTCAGAAAGCCCAGATTCCATACCAATCCAGGAATACGGGCATGTGTCAGGTGGCCGATTTACCTGGTAAGAGATATCATTCATCCGAGAGAGCCGTCGAGGTAGTATTTGGTAACGGACATGTGCCGATTGGGATCAAGATCCTTTTGGAGGTTCTCCACTGAAAGGATGGAGCTACACATTGGTAGGATTTTATAGTAGAATGTGATAATTGTTAGTTACATAGAAGCTCTATGGGTTAGAGATATAAAGGGGGTCGATGGCAAAAGGAGATTTACTTGAGGCCACAAAATGCAATGATATTTCTTTGGTCATAGAGATTAGTAATAAGAGAACACAAGTTGCAAAATACCTACCCTATGGCTCACATTGCTCACTATAAACAAGTATGTTTCTATGACTTTCTTTCTTAGTTTGCTGGGGTATATGCGCCATAGCTCTATGAAGTGGCAACTTGAAGTTAGCAAGGGCCACGAATAGTAAAGTTCAATGAATGTTGAACTCACAAAACGCTACACTGAGAATTGGTTAGCTGAGTTTATAGCTAGGTATTCATGTTGAATTTCTGTATGAAAGAATCCTGCCTTAGGTACTTATTTAGTTGACCTTAGCTACCTCCTAACTTATCACGTTCCTATTTTAACATCCATTTCATAGCTAAGCGTATGGTATAATTTATCGGACTCATGTAACAACTTCTGATTGATAATGACAAACTTCAACCACCACCTTCCAACACTTTACGCGAAACAGCATTTATTTAAGACGCCAATGATGGTATAGAATCTTAGTGGTGGTATTACATATCTGGGTTCAGGGGCTCTAGCCTTAGCCCCTTGGACAAACAAGTAGTATGCAGGAAGGTCAGGTTAGAATACCACAATACTACTGTAGTGGCTATATGTACCTGAAACCTTTCTACTTACATTGATAGCCTTTTGCTTTGCAAAAACGTTATTTCCTTTACCTTTCAGCTAGCATGGTGACACAGAAAACCTCCGTGTCCTTCGATGTGCCATTAGGAAAAACGTGATCCAATATTGCTAGTTTATTTTACACGCCGGAAATGCGAATACTTTGTTACAAATTCAACTTCCAAGGATCCAGAATGTGTGAGCGTAACAAACGAGTCAAAGCATTTTGAATTTCTCAGTAGTTTTTGCGCTTCGATTTAAGTGCCATTTTCCAAATTTGTCTCCTACCTATGAATCGGTTCCCAACGATGCAAGTCCAAATTGGTGTAACGGCTAACATTTGACGTTCCGAAAGTTGACGAACAACGGAACTGTTAAGCGCAGGGTTCGATTCCCTGATTTGGAGTTCTTTTTTATACTCGCTCCTTCTTGAAATCGAACCACCGAGCACAAACATCGTCCACAGTAAGTTTTGTTTATCTGCATTATGAATATCGTGGTGAAAGGTCACATACTCAACATTGATTCCGTCACTGAGCGCCAGCGACTTGATATGTGCTGGTGTGGGTCGGTACCTAATCTAACAGGACCAAAAGGCATACGGAACCATGTGCTAAGCACGGCCAATGTAAACAAAGGAGACAGGCAAGAATTGGTAGTAAAGACGCAAACGGCTTCGAATAGTTGATAAGCTGGATAGACAGCGGCTAAATGTATGCACCTGAGTAACCGTGTTGACCCAGTTTTGCACGGGACCCCCTTTTGCACCCCCTTTTACACCAAAACTACTACTTTTTCACTCGTAAATAACTCCACGAATTTATAAGATAATTAAATGATATATTGTACAGGAATAGATAAATAGCTTATTGAATCAATATAGGCTTTTGAAAAATTATAGCAAGTGGCTTGTACGAGATATGGGGCGATTGAGTGTGAGCGACGGGTTTCGCATACAAATTTGCTGTGATTAAATGCAATAGCAACACAACACAATAAGATATATATATTAAAATCAAAGGAGATTAGATAGTAGAAGAGACTATTGAGGGGCTGTGATGATTTTCTCAGAACTTATTTCATTGTATTTGACGAGATATTCAAAAATGATGTTTTTTCCTTAGGTTTGCCTCTCGTTTTCAATAGGGAAGATGTAAGAAATATATTCCCTTTCTAATATCTCTACGGAAAAAGTTCAAAGAAATCTTAAACTCGTATATTGCTTTCGCATAAGCTATCGTAACATAGACATCTATTTTAAACTGAAATATATCGCCATGTCGCTGTTGTATTATTACATACACGATTACACCAAATTTGTATGTAAAACTTGTCGCACTTGATCAACCACCCAATTCCTTAAGCAATTTAGATGATAGAATTTTTTCAAAGTCTACATCATACCTCTTACCTAATTACTAATTTACTCTAATTATTTGAAATAGCCAGCTGTCCTTTCTATGGAGTTATTCATCGTTGAAAATATAGTGATTTGGCTGTAAAAGGGTGTGCAAAAGGGGGTCCCGTGCAAAACTGGGTCAACACGGTTAGGCAGTCTCTTGGTATAGCGGCAGGACTAATCTACCTGCCTACTTATTCAACTTCAAGTTATTCTCATGTTGCAGTTTGATCTGAACTCACTTTTGATCTTTTGATAGAATGACAGATTTCATTAGCGCCCAATTCTCCGCTAGTGCTCGTTTGCCTGCTTGCTCAGCTTGACACCTATAGGCTATCATTACCTACATTTCCCTGACAGGTTCATTGTCGTCGTTTAGGTAGTTTCGCTTATCTAGTTGGTCCAGCATGAAATGGATCAGGCCACTCCGTTTATATCCAGCAGCCCAGAAAAAAAGATGGTGGAGATATCGGGTCGAGCGGCTTCGATATAGAACACGCAATGGCGCCTTTTCGGGGTGTCTATTGGGTGGTGGGCCGGCTGAACAGCGGGTCGGACCCGTGGGTATGGGAAGATCCAACCTCATTTGGGCATATCCACGACGCAAGCGCGTCATCTTGTCTTTTATTTCCTGCTAAGGAATTTGCCGTTGGTTATTAGGTATTATCCGTCGTTTTAGATACGAATAATTTGAACCGACACGGGATGAACAGAAGAAAAATATACGAACGTTCAGACACATATCCCTTGTTTCTTTTCGTAGCCCCTTACCCCTCTAACAGCGCCCCCAACGCCCTCAGCGCCTTTAGCCCCCTAAGTTCCTGACTAGGAGGTACCTAGCAAAGCCCTAAGTAGGCCGCCGTGCCGGTGGCTTACATCCATGGATGTGTCTAGTACAACCCAAACATGTCCACGGGTGTTTGGAGGATATGAGGTACCTACCGGGTAGTGAGAGACAGCGGCAGCGGCCAAAGGAAGGGATGATCGTGTACACGACATGTATCCAACTCGACTAAGATCGTCAGGATGTTTGTGTGCTTTGTTTCGTGTTTATTCACTTGCATTTCTAAAGATCCACCTCTAATCGCCGTCTGCCCGTATGCATTTCTCCTCTCTCGCTCATCTTTGCATATCCTATAGGTTGCCTCTCCCGACCACTTTTCCCGTATCTTCATTCCCGTCACCTCTCCTCAATTCTCGTGAGCTGTTTGCATTGCAAATACCGGTAATCATTCCCTTGGGATTTTTCTAGCTATGCTGCCCATATAGTAGAAAAGGGCTTTCCCATGTTTCCGTCCAAGGTATCCCGCTTCCTTGTGCTCACCAGCGTCGCGCTCTTGTTCATCGTCAGCTACACCACGCTATACCTGTACCATAGCGTTCCGCCGTCCTACCCGACAGCAGACTCTCAGGTCGTACCAATTCAAGATGCGGCGCCCATAAGCGAAGAGCCGCAAGTTGACCATGTCGCTACCGTTGCGGAGACCACCCATGAAATCCTAGCTCCGGGTCCTGCCAATCCTACATCTAGCCCGATTCCTACCATCCCGGACGAAGGATCATCTCAGGAACAAGCCAACAAGGAGTCGCCCGCCCAGGAGCCGCCTGTTCAGGAACCTTCTTTTCAGGAACCACCCGCGGTGGAATCATCTGTCCAGGTACCGCCTATCCAGGAGCCGCCTGCCCAACAGCCCCCCGCCCAACAGCCCCCTCCGCCGGCCTACTTGGATACCGGCAACGATGCAAACGCAGGGGGCAGTTCTCAAGATGAGCTGCTCCCTTTGCCCGATCCCGAGGTATGCCTGGACGATTTGAAATTTCTGGTGCGTGCCAGCATCGACCTGGAATTGACGGAACGAGTTCGGTACATACGGCGCTACATCCGACCGGACTTTTCCGGCGCCGTCGACAGAGACGAGGTTGCGAACATCACGGAACCTCTTATCCAGGGCGAGGTAGAAGTCGATCTGTACGATTGCGGGGATGTCATGATCCCCTCCTCCGCGCCGATCAAGCTTCACGTCCCGAATCCCCACCCGGACTCGACGTTCGAGCACCTCATCTTCGGCATAGCCACCGACTACGACCGCCTGAACGACTCAATTTCATCGTTTAGTCACTGGATATCTGGAACAGGTGCGAAGCTTGTGGCTGTCGTCACGGACGCGAAAGGGAAGTCGTCTGGTCAGATGGGGGAGCTACAACATAACTTCGACATCGCCGGCATCAATGCAACTTTAGTAAAGCCCATCAACGAGAGTTTTACGACGTCGCAGAACCATTTTTCGGTCCTGATCAACATGTTCGATTTTAGTAGCCCCGAGACTAAGTGGTACGGGCTCCTAGACGACGACACATTCTTCCCAGGTAGCCTAAAGCCCCTTTCAGACAGCCTCGCCGCATTGGACCACAGCGTCGATGCGTACGTGGGCGCGCTCTCGGAGGACTTTTCCGCGGTGCGAAACTTCGGCTTCATGGCCTTCGGCGGCGCCGGCGCATTCCTATCGGCGCCGCTGGCCAGGAAGCTGGCGACCCAGGCGCTTAATTGCATCAACGGTGCAATTGGTCACGAAGGCGATACCATCCTCCGCGACTGCGTGTACACCAACTCGAAAGCGAAGCTCACCATCCTTCCGGACCTCCACCAGCAGGACTTCAGGAACGATATGAGCGGGTGGTTCGAAGCCGGCGTGCGGCCCCTGAACCTTCACCACTGGAAGAGTTGGTACAAGGAACCCGTGGAGAAGATGGCCAAGGCCGCCAAGTTCTGCGGGGATTGTTTCCTCCAGCGATGGCGCTTTGGGACGGATACGGTGTTCTCCAACGGATTTTCTATTGCGACATATCGGGACGGCGTCGAATCGGTCAACCTTCAGCTGATGGAGGGCACTTTCGATAAAGCGGAGAGTAGAGATTACGACTTCAGCGTCGGCCCGCTCAGAGACGCATACGATGCCGACCAGAAGAAAAGCTACAAATTAAGAGAAGCCGAATTCGCGGAGAACGGGGATCTGAGGCAGTTGTATGTGCGGGTGGGCAATTCTTCGGTTGGAGAACTCGATCAGGTAGTCGAGTTAATCTGGCAAAATCATTAGATACTAGGCGTTTTTGGGGTAGCGGGGAAAGGGGGAGGACATCGCATTACCCATGTAGGTATATGGTCTTGGTCTTGGGTCTTGGCTTAGAAGGGTTTGGTTCATGGAAGGTCATTGGAAACGGGGAGCATTGCATACGTGCCTCATACATACTTACCTGAAGGTGTTTGATGTATGGTTTGATGCGTGGTTCAGTTATGATCACTGCAATTTTGGAGTTTACCTAGAAGAGATGCTTTCAATCATACAATTCCTATGACTATGATTCTTAAATGTCCTCCTGCATGCTATGTACAAGTAACGATTGCTACACGATATGACTCTAGATCCTCTTCATAATGAGTATCGTGGCTTAATCATTGGCACGCTTGCGCTCGGTATCAGAGCTTTGGTTGTGCTACTCGTGAGTTACTGCTGAGTCTTTATTGTAGCGCTGGGTAATCACAACGAAATGTGACAAGCCAGCACGTGTATAACAAAGGCTCTACACGTGGAATAATGGATGAATCTATTAGAACAAGCGATTGTCTAGGATAAAGTATTAGAAGAATAAGTTGCCTCTTTGTGTCTATTGTCCTCAGCCCCTATCTAAAGACAATCATGCATCATTAAAATTCGAGGATTCAGAAGGTAGGCATCCAACCATCGATCCAAGACAGTCGACTCACGTCTGGTAAAGTCATCAATGAATGTTAGATGCTTGAGTGCTTTTCATTATCGTCGTATCATCAAGCCAACCTGGCATAAGCTCTGCAAACATTGTCGTGACTGTCCGTATCTAGACATATATTAGATCCCACACAACCCTACGCGACGTAGAAATAGAACAAAACAACATGAGTTGCAAATACTTCTCGGTGGTATCATAGGGTAACGAAACACGATACGATTGTGTTCCTTCTGTCTTGTCAAAGAACAATGCGTTTGTCTTTCCACAACAACGGTTCATAGGCAGCATTTAGAGCTCGTCAAGTCGCGTCCAAATATTATGGCCAGACACAATTCCCAAGTTACTACCTCTTCTCTATTCCCTCTTAAGTTCAACTCTGAGCCATCACAATCAGCCGTCAACTTGTTCCGCTTTCTACTATCAAAGAAAAACACAAAACGATAGGCCACCGTTTGAACCAACTCGACAGAAACCACAAACGACACATCCTATCTTCTCAGAATTCTCGAGTCACTTAACCTAGTCATGTCTTTCGGACCTATTTACTCCTACCCCTACCCACCGATGGGTCAGTTCTACCAAGAGCAATATCCTGACTACGCGACACTCCAGCTCGACTCGATCCACTATTGGATATCGTGCCTAACGATACAAATAGAGGAACTACGCCGCCACCTTGATTACACTCAATATACTCTGGTGCCTCATTCGCCCGAGTGGCTCTCTGCACACGAATACATAAACTCGCACTTCCAGCATCTGACCTACGAAGTCTCGGTATACCAGTCTTGGCTCATATGCTTGCAAGAGGCATCCCGGCAAGTACTGCAACCTTACTTGGAGCCAGTACCGTTCGTCGACGAGGAACAGCTTAGATACACGGCACGGCTCAATGAGCTAAATCATAAGCTTGAGATGGCACATTTAGAAGCTACAAGTGAAGGACGAGGAGAGGAGAATGGTGGAATGACTATCTAGGGGAATGGATTAGGCGTTCGGGTTAATTATAGTGAACTATCTGGTTCTGGGCAGGAAACTGGAAAGCATGATTATTAATGTTGGAATGATATTGTTGTTGCTTTCGATTTAAACAGCTTTGACTTTATCGGTTTGTTCTAAAAGTTACAATGGAGTCGGAAACATTACATGAGACAGTGGTTGAGGAGACAAGTTAGGAGTCTTTTTATTGTTCATATCCTCTGCTAAATATATCCGTAATTAATGTTGACTAAAGAAAACCCCCAGATTCTAAAGCAAGTTCGATATGAGATTTCTTGCTGTGGATGTGAGCCCTCGTAGATGATAGTTCGCACTCTCGGTCGAGTTGGCCAGTACCTATATTTCTCGACAGGTCACATGGGGCTCTTAGAAGTCTGTACCTGTCTATCTGGCTGGGTGATTTGGCATTTTCCCAGTCCCTGCATCGCATAATATTGCTAATTGGTATAGCTCGACGACCCTCTAGATTCGTAGCCGTGTATCTCCTTTTGGATTCCGTCGTAACACTCGCTGACGCTAAGCGTCCTGGCGACGTCCTTTATTCGCGCAACCTGGAACACATAGCTTTCTTCTTCGTTATTGACGCTGAAGCAGACGTGCTTCTCTTGGTTTCCTTCGTAATCGACGGCGAGCCCCTTGCCGCATATTTCTTTGGCGTCTTCATATGCTTTACTCCTAAAGCTGCCCCATTTCTCGAGGGTATCGGTGAAATTGTCCTCGTAACATTTCGTTGAGCCTAAGATAGCGAACGTGACGAGGGCAAGCAGACTTCTTAACTGCATTTTGGCAATTGGGAATCGTATTCCAATGCTGTAATTTTATAACGTAGGAACTTGGCATAACGTGGATAGTTACGTCGCTCTGCCTTTAATACTTCTTACTGCCTATACTAAAGTAATGATGCATAACTCCATGGTATATGGCATAGGAGAGGTTGAATGTTCGTAACTTTGCTCCCGCTGGATTTCAGTTGTTCCTACATTATGTCGTAGCTCTTCCATCGTCGATCTACGTGACATTCTAAACTTGGTTTAGACATCTAGTTCCTTATCGACGAAGCACTTCCCCTAATCCTTCGGCATCTCGATACTACTAGGCTAGGTGATAAAAGAGATCTCAGCGGTGGGCCACCATTTAGATATATGCAAATAAATATGGAAAAATCCCATCCCTTTGGTGGAGTGTCGACTCCACAGGTGCTGCGAAAATGTCTCCAGGAACTTCTGTCATGGCAGATAATTACCCAGAAGCTGACCAACTATATACAAACGAGAATCAGTCCACAAGATATATACCGAGGAGTGGACGGCTCCTGATCCATTGATCCTAACAGATATGGGTTATGACAAACTTCAGTGAAAGGGGGGGGACGCTCCACGATCTTAGCTCCGTATAAGTCTCATCTATAGACATATTCATCACAAGTTCAATCTACAGTCCAACACATAGCAAATGATAAGCCAGCATTAGTTGTCACATGTCATACGCTATCAAAAATCTCGCGCGCTGTAATTTATGCTAGCCACATAATACCTAATCATAAGTGTCCCATACAAGACCATGTCTATTTTACTCCCCAATAATGCCCGACACACCTGACTTAACCCCATTGCACCAGCACCTTCTTTCTGCCTTTATTCCCCTTCTTTCCCTTCCCGCCCGCTTCACCTTCGTTATCTTCGGCATTGCCTTCTGTAGTTGCGGACGGACCCCCATTCGAAGAAGTTCCCCACGAGAATCCCGTGTCCCGCGAGCCGCCGGCATCTCTACGAACGCCGCGACCCGTGCCGTAGCCAAATATCGTAGTGGTAGGTTTGGGGGCTGCAGGGAGGGCTGGGAACGCGTCATCCCGGGTGGCAGGCTTTGCAGGCCTGGCCGCATGTTGTATTCTGGTAGAAGCTTGTGCTCCTCCGCCGGAGCCCCAGTTAGTCGTATTTGAAGGCCTACCAGCGCCGCTCGAAGGCAAGGCCGGGAAAGCGGTCGGCGGCGGCGGCGGTCGCTGGCTCTGAGATGGACCCGCATGGGCAAATACGGACGACGATTGCTGCATCGAGGATCGTCGTGATTGTTGAGTAGAGCTCTTAAGTTTCAACACTCGAGTAGTATGCCTCTGGGTCGGTGCTACGGCAGCTGCGACAGGTGAGCTCGCTGCCGCGGCCGCCCAGCCCGAGTTGGAAGTCGTCGCACCGTGCATTCCGCTCAAGCCGGGAAGTGTTGGGTAATCTTCGTTGATAGCTCTCCAGTCGTGCCACGCATTGCGCAATCTTTGACCCTTGTCTGGATCCTCAAAGAGGTCGGCAATCTCGCGGACAAGCGTGCCAAGAGCAGACGAAGCAGTGTCCGAGAACAGCGAGAAGAGCGCATCTACGAGCGCCGCGGCTGATATCTTGCCTTGTCTGTAGGATGATATGTGGTTTCGAAATGAAGCGATCTTATTGGAATCGTTCTGTAGATGATTCGACGCTCTCTCGATAACGGCTGAATGCCGCAGAAGTCGAACACGATCTTCCGGACTGAGGTTGGGATCCGTAAGACTCAGCCCGGCCATTTCAAGAACCGCCGGCGCCGGCGCGGGTGCGGAAGGAGCCGGGGTACTACCGCCAGGTGTACGCGCGCCCGCCTGATTGGATGGACCGGCATTGTTCGAGGGTGCGGACGATGATAATTGACCGCCGAAAGTCCGGTTAGCTACTGATTGCGAGGAGTGTATGGCCATCTGTCTCTGGAATGCGAGCTCGTCCCGTCGAAGAGGCTGTGCCGAGCTCACAGGGAGCGGTTCGGCATTTAGATCGCGACCTCGTCCCCGTCTTTCCCTTTCCCTATCTCCATCTCTGTCCCTGTCCCTGTCTCTATCTCTCTCTCTACCCGAACCGCCACCACCACCACCGCCACGCCTTTGCTGCTGGTAAGGCTGGCGATAGTCGAAGCCGGCCATATCTACTAAACGGGCATCGCGTCTCACATCCTTGGATAAGGAGTTGCTATGCTCGCTAAGCTGATGCGCCTTCAAGTCTAATTCCGAGCCGAAGACGACGAACTTCTTTTCGAGACATTCTCGATCAGAACATAGGAAATGGTCTTTTCTAAAGTGTTCCTCCAGCGCGTTATAGTCTCGATAGTAGTGAGGCTGTCTAGGGTCTTCGCGATCGCAAATAAAACATCGTTCGTGCTTATTCCGACAATGTTCGTAGAGCTTATCGTCGTCGTAAAATCGGGAGCCGCAGAAAGCGCACAACGGATGACCCTTGAATCCAGTCTGATCAGCGGCACCGGGCTGGTCATCTCCATACCGCATATGGTTTTCTAATTCCTTGTCCGTAAAAAGCTCATGTTCGTGGGTGAAGACTTTCTTATTCCTCGTACATAGATCGCACATCTTCTTGTGGTGTACGCTACGGACATGGCGATGCAGGTCGGGCCAACCGAGGCCGGCAAAGTCGCAAGAATCGTCGGGACAGTTGTAACGCAAGAGCAGGACAGTATCTCCGACTATGTCTTCGTTTGTGTACCGGATACCGATATTATCGTCAGTGCTGGTGACATCGGCGTCGGTGTAGTCTTGATACCGTTTCGTGGCGTCATCTGTGAATAGGACAAACGGAGCGAGAGTCTACGAAGAGGTAGATGTTAGCACCACAACATCAAGCAGAAATAGCTGAATCCATAGACAAGCCAGTACAAAAACAACGATAATGGGGGGCTTACTCGACAGTGGGCGCACTCCTTATTCTTGTACAAGGCTCTCATGCGGAGAGCACATATATGACAGGTCCTGTGGTTACAGGGGGCGACCGCCTGGTGGATGACGGGGCTTGCGCAGATAAAGCACACTTCGGCCTCTACATCTTCGTCTTCTCCTTTATCTTCTCCAGTTGCGCTCGATACTAGGGGCGCCAACAGCTGGGCCGGCCTGTTTGTATTCGGCTGTGGTGGTATCGTGGACGGTGCTGTTGATGGAGCATTGCTTCCTCTACCTCTTCCTCGTTGCGATCCACCCTGTCCTCTGCCTCTGGAGCCTCCATGTCCTCCATGTCCTCCATTTCCACGGCCACGTCCTCTGTTTCTTCCTCTGCCGGTGTTTTCGCCATTGCCGCGGCCTATGCCTGTCGGTGCATCCGCCGAGCTCTCTGCAGGCGCAGACATAATATGGTAGAGCGCAGTGCTCGTTCGCTACTTGGTAAGACTGATGTAAGGTCCTTAAAGAATAGATAGGTAGGAAAGTAGTAGATTAATTAGGTGGTATATCGTTTCGGGTCGGATGTGGCCGGTAAGATATCGAACGTACAAACGGGCTCTAAAGATGCTAGTGTTAGTGGCAAGATGAAGCAGGAAGAAGACACCGGAATTGATAATTGATAATTGATTTTATAGGGGTCTAGAAGAGTGGCCAGGCTACAGCTATTTCAGTGCTTATACATACCAATGCTGACGAAGGAGACAACAGAGAATTTCTGTCTCTGTTTGCCAATGACACGTCCGAATAAGATTGTTGTCGCAGTAATTTTGTCATGCCGAATGCCCACACACAGCCACCTACCGCGGGGTTGTTATTTGCGAAGTGGGCATAGGGTCCAAAGCCACATCTAGTATTCCGTACATGCATATACTCCAGTAAAGTCATAGCATTATAAGTGGCTACCTCCAGTAGAAGAATACATGCCTTCATGACCCCCTATATATGACCATGAAGAATGCTCACTTGCAAGTTCCTAGACTTGCAGTTTTTATTAGAGCGCAGTCACATATCACACCCATAATGTAGAGGCAAGCTCCTGAGTGCTTCAGTCTAGATCCATTATATTGACCAAAGGATTCGCCACCTCCTAAACTAAGGAGAATCGAAGCATTGCCTCAACTTCCACGCTACCCAGTACTGCAAACGTATATATGCGGGTGCGTAAGCAATACGAAGCTGAGTCCAACCGGAACCCGCTCTGCTCCTCAACTTTTACCAGGTTCTACCCCTTCGTGTTGCTAGATAATAGAGTGAATCATGTCAGACCGAAAAACACCTCGACCGAGATACGCCGACTCGGTAAAAGTGAGAATGACTGCAAAGCACTCCGTACCCGTACCAAATACCCTTATCCCTATGCAGTCGTCATTGCACGAATAGCCAGTCGGTCCCCTCGTTAAATAGCTAAATTGTGCCCTCCTGTTCCTCGGAACTTATCCATAAGTAATGGATCCAAACTCCTTGCCACCACATTGCCCTATTCCTCGTCTACGGGATAGAGATGATTACCCACTAGCTTGTTCATCTGAAACATATCAACCCTAGTCTGCTTAAAGACGGCTTGCATCATATCGTCGCATCGGATCTGTCGCTTGTCGCTCGGGTCTTGTAGGTCGTTACCCTTGATGTGTTCCCATAGTTTCTTTACTACCTGCGGTCGAGATAGCTATACGATATCAGTTAGAACATATAGCTTCACAGAAGAAACCCTAAGCCTCATGAAGCCAAGGTAGGAAACTACTCACCTGCGGTTCACCACAAAGCTCGGCGAGCGGGTAGCTAAGGTTGAAAGGTTTCTGGAAGCCTCCGCCAGCTTTTCGAGGCTTAGTTTCTGATTGTTCACTCGCCGCCACGTCGCTATCGTCGTCCGGTCCCACTTTCTTGTCGCTCTTTTTCCTGGGTGCTGCCTTCTTCTTCTTCACAGGTGCCTTTGGTTTGCCCCCGCCACGCGTCGCACGGGTTCGCTGGTTTTCTTGGGCCTGAAGCAGTGCTGCTAGTTTTGCGTCTGCATCTTCGGTGTCCTCGCTCTTCTCTTTGCGCTGCTTCTTTCGGGGAGGCGGTACTGATACCTTGATCTCGTCACCGTTAGTATCGTCCTCGGCCTCCGGGCTATGCTTGTCGTGGCCATTAGCTTGTCGCTTAGGCGATGAATGGGGAGGCGGGGACTCGAGTTTAGGGATAGCGGAAGAAGGCGGCGGCGCAGCAGAGGATATAGCATCAAAACGCTCTTCAATGAGTGCCTTGATTGCATTCTATTCAGTCTAGGATTAGCTTGATGTACATAAAGGATCGGCGCATGTTGAAGAGACCCTTCATCGCAACCAATGGGTTGCAGGAAGAGGGGATCGCATGTCGCGACTAGTACAAATGCAGACTATTAACTTACCTTCTGATCAGCAAGGTCCATTCCACCTATAGCTGTCTCGAGGCCCATACGGATCTTCTTCCGCGTCACGGTCTCGAGATCGGCAGTAGCTAAGATCCCATCGATGACTTCCGTGTAGCGGGCTTCTTCCTCCGCGGTTACTGTCGCAGTTAGTTCTGTCTACCGCAAACTTCCAGTCGCGAGTCCAGCAGAGCTACTGCGGGAACACGACGGTAGGAATATGTATAAAAAGGCAAGACTTACAAGGTGTAGCCATGGTGTCGAAGTGTGCTCTAACGAACCAAGTTTTAGAGAGTGCGACGCGATTGGAAGCCCAGCAGTATGCGACTTGTGCGATTGCAGCTTGTACGGACCAGCTGGATCGGCGGAAGGAGTAAAGAGCAGATTAACGCACTGGCGGTAGTCTTTCAAAGAGTCGCTTCGGCATTCAGAACATAGCGGTAGGGCGATTTCGGAGGGATGGGGCGGTTGTATTTTGAAAGTTGCGTCTCTATCAAAGGGCAAAGGGGAATAAACGAGCGGCAGCTGGTCGGTAGGAGCGTTCAATTGGCCGGAGAGGCTGTCAATGGGTTAATCGGAAGGTGCGCATACATACGGACGAAGGGCGGAGGACGAGGGCGGATAGCAACGTCAACAAGAAACTGCAAGCATACCTTCGCTACCTATCCCTACCTACGGCTTAAATGCAATACGCAATACGCGATACGCAATACGTCCACGTACACGGCGTTCGAAATGTAAGATGATACTGATTGCTCGATATAGAGCGACGCCGTTGCTAGACGCGACCTCGTAGGATAAGACGGGTAGCGACTAAAGGTTTGGAGATCTAGTGGTTGGTATGACGGTGATGAGCAGGTGACGTCCAGATCGTGGTGTGGGCTCCGGAAAAAATGGAGGCTGATAGGTGGTGCATGTAAGTATGGGGATTGGATATGCAAGTATGCATACAAAGGTAAGTAGATATGTATGTATAAGCTGTATACGTTCAAACAAAGAACCCCGATCCACCCGCCGGATGTAGGATGTTACCTTAAGCGCTTAGGGAGAATGTGTGAATGCGGGATGTGGGATGCGGGAGGCGGATCGAAGAGAATAATCCAGAATCCGGGGTTCAAATTATCGAAGCCACCAGAGTATTACCAACGAGGTCATCAGATCAAGTTTGATGTACTTGTCTATGGAAGATGGATCGAAAGAGAGGGAGAAAGAGAATTGATTCAAGAGGTAAGTGTAATTCAGGCGCCTTGAAAATTGCTACTAATAATAGTACTACGCGAGGCCGGCATTAACGTTAAGCTCTACGAGCTAGGTAGCAATAAGCGCGCCGACACGACACCACGAGGCATGTACAAAGATTATCTTATCTTTCTTACCCTCATCTCAAAGTTCATCCCAGACAATCCCAGACTTTCTCATATCAATGCGCTTCATCTTAAGCACGTCGTAACATTACATATCTCGCTCATGAGCAGAAGGAACAGCAGAAACCCATCAACCCACTCAGCAGTATATAGCCTTGAATCTCCAGCGTCTCCAATGTCCAGATATACCCATCGATATAGATTCGCGACATGTTCATAAGCAAGAAAATAAGCTGACGACACCCAACGAAAACGACAGCGTACACCACATATGGATATACGCCCAATGCGCTATACTGTAAAGGCAGGCTTTTAAGGCAGCTAAGCACACGATGACGAACCGCGTACTCAGTGTTTAGTTGCTCGGTGTGAGGTAAATCAAGATGCAGCATCGCCAATTAAATGAGCTCGGCTCGACCAAAATACAGGACAGTTTCCATCACTCGATTTCAAATGCACATATGGATGAGTTTACATCCCAAGCACACTATATAAGTAATGACAAGTTGATGATGCCCGACACGCGCCAGGCATGGTCAACAGTGAGCTACACGATGAATATTTCAGCATTGCAAAGCCAAATTTTACATGCACCAAGTCGAACCCCGTAAGATTTACACTTCCAACGTAACCTACACACCTTTTCCATTCAGAAGCTCAAAATCCACTTAGAAGCTCAAAATTTCCATCGTAGCATTCGCGATGTTCTAAACAAAGCACTATCACTTACCATTCAAGAATACCCACGCCAGCCAGAATAAACCCATGGACATCTTACTCGGCAAGAGGGCCCGAATCAGTAAACAAAAAAACTAAGCTTCTTCTTCGAGATCAATTATATACAACATCTCGCAATTCATAACACAAACTCCAAGATCATGGCATCAAAAATACTACACCATCGCTTTCATGCGTAAGGAGAGTGGTACTTGTATCCCAGTATCAATGGCTTAAAATCGCTTCATAGATAGGATAACTCCTAGGCTTATCTCATGGCATTCTCACACGCTCTAGAACCGTAACAAAGACTACGCGAGAACCTCTAGCAGTTTCGCCAACTATCAGGTTCAAAGCGCAGCTAGCCACTAAACTTAGAGTACAATGCCCTATAGATAAGCCTGTCTTGTATAGGTATAGTTAATGATGGAGGTTACATCGGCTGCGTCGCAAGAGACAAAATGGAAAGCGTGCAGGAGTTGCGGAATGATTCCGTCGACAATTCTTATAAGAATATCGAACGTCGCTGCGAAAGTCCCTTTGAGTAGCCAAAGGCATATTAAAAAAAAAATCAGTCAATTGTCTGCTTTCCGCTTGCTTAGAACTGACCAAAGGCATACCGAGATGTTTCCTTGATTGAATCAATCAAGAGGAAGTTATCATAGCCCGATTATTCGGAAAATGAAAATGGCGTCAAACCAGATCTGGGTTGATCGGCTGATCCTTTCTACCAATCTCCATCCGAGCTTGGGTATTTACAGGGGACCCCTAAGCTGCCCAGACAGCCGGAAAGCTTTGGAGCCGCCGCATTGACGTGTACTAGTTAGCTCTAGAAGCCTAGATTTCAAAACTGCTCATATTATTCTTCAGGAGTAAAAATGAAAGAAAAAGAAAAGGGAAAAATCGGTTACTCCATCTCAAGTCTCGGTTGCAAAAATTTTCTGACTTGTTGGGGCTACCGACGACTTTGTACCCGACGGTCACCAGTATCGGCTGAGGGCCGAGTCGTTCAGGGGTCGAAATGAGAGCTGAAATGCAGCCAAGGCGCCAGAATAAGCCACCAAACCAACTAACAGCGAACCACAAGCAAAACACAATACCCAGATGCCGCTAATTATCAATCAGTAATCACATAGGAACTTGGGGTTATTCCTAGGTAGGTCTAGGTCAGCGGGTTGCGAAATGCCAGAAGGATGACATGAAACCTGCAAGGCACGCCAGTCCACTCTCACGATGTAACTCGTCAGCAAATGGCACGTGAAGTAGCAACCGATTCTCTCAACTCAATAAGAATAGCTACGGCGTGCGAAAAGTTATCGTTGCCTGACATTGTGTATGCTCCCTAAGTACCAATGTGAGTATAATGTCGTGGACTACGCAACCCGAGAAATATTAACTTTATAGAAATAATGTAGGTAGGTAGGGTTACTCAAGCAATTTCCAGTGCCGTCGTAATTTCATTTCCCACGTGGCTGTAAGGATAAGCGTGGTGTTACCATGTGCTTCATATGTAGAACATCTCTAGCTCCTGTGACCTCCAGGAACATCCACCACGAACCGTGCAGCACTAGGTCATTAGGTGTGCCGTTGGACCGGCGTATTTTTAACGATATAGCCTCGAACCGTCTTCGATCAAGCACTTAGCATATCAGCATAAAGTGGGATCCATCCACGACGGCGCTAAGGATACTAGCCCATCTAGACCGTCCATCGGCCCTACGATCAAGGTAGCTATCGAAGAGAAAGGCAAGGTGCACAAAGGAAAGAAACACCCGGTCTCCGACGTGCCATACCGAAGTTGGTTAACGGAGAGCCAACCGCGTACACCGCAACAGCTAACATCCGATCATAAAAAGTCTATTATTACTAAGCTAGTACATAGTAAGACTTCGAGTATACCATGTAAAACGTTCTAAAGCAAGATCTTATCCTCGGCGTAGGATTCTAGCTTGGCGCCAGCTGGGTGTCTATCTTTTCACCCTTGCTCTTGTGTCCATACAAACATAGTGTAAGGCACCTAAGGATGCTCGGAAAATAACCTTAAGTTACACAGATGCCGTCCGCCTGCGTGGCTTTTCTCCTAACTCAAGCTTCATCGTCGCCACGCTAGCTTGTTCTGCCAAAAAATCTCCATAGGCACGAAGGGCGAACAAACACAGAACCATGGCCGTGGGCGACGACTATGGCCTGTTGGATCCCGAAAGCGATACCCTATCGCCTCTACCCAATGGCCATCGCAACGGACTCATCGCAGTGGCCGTCTGCGGCATAGTCTCGTTTGTTTCAACATCGACGTTATTCTTATACTTGACATACAAGTTGATGACATGGCGGATGCGGAGTCCGAAGAAAGGAGATGACGGTCAACAGACAACACCGGCGAACGATCTGTCGCTAGGCTTGGCCCAGAGGAACTATGGCATGGCGAAGAAGGCGATTCCGCAGGAGCAAGAGGGGAGTTCACAACAACAGCAGGGAACGAAAAGAGGCCGTCCGAATCAATTTCTTGTGCTCGTATACAACCTGCTCTTTGCCGATATGCACCAGGCCACGGCGTTTATGCTTAATATTCCGTGGATTCATAATAATGCGATTGTGGTGGGCGACCCGGCCTGTTGGGCGCAGGGCTGGTTCGTATCGACTGGAGATCTATCGGCGAGCTGCTTTATATGCGCCATTGCTCTCCACACCTATCTCGCCATCGTGAAGGGGTACAGGCCACCGGACTGGGTATTGTACCTTGCGATAACTGGTTTATGGGTGTTCGTTTATGTCATGGCTGTCGCGGGCGTGGCCTCAACGAGTAATGGGAGAGGTGTGGGCGGTTTCTACGTTCGAGCATCGGCGTGGTAAGTGATTATTTTGCCAAGACCCGGTTTCAATCCGAACCAGGCCTCTCTGCTTGAGACTGGACTAACAATCTAAAGGTGCTGGGTGAGCGTTAAATATGAAGGACTTCGTCTGTGGCTTCATTACTTCTGGATCTTCCTTTCGTTTCTTGTCACCAGCGTGTTATATTCCCTCATCTTCTTTTTCCTCCAGCGCAAGCAGAGGTCCTCCCAGCCTCTGTCCCATAGCCGCCCGTCGGCTTCGACAGGGTCAGCCACGACCGGCATCACTACCCGAATGCAATCCTCGGGTCACCATCCGGCTTTCCTCATCTACCCCGTCATATACGTGCTGTGTACCGCACCGCTGGCCCTGGGCCGTGTAGTGAGCATGTCAGGAAGAGAAGTCAGCATAGCGTACTTCTGCCTTGCGGGCGCCATGATCGCCTCTAACGGCTGGCTCGACGTCCTTCTGTTTTCCACGACGAGACATTCCATCATTTTCAACGCGCCTCTGGACTCTGAAAATACAGGTCTGGAAACCTTTACGTTTATGAGGACGCCTCACTGGCGGAAATATGGAAATATGGTATGGGTGCAGGGTGGAACTCAGGGGGGTAACGGGGAACAAGGTCGTCAGCGCAGGAGGCGGAGAAAAGCTGGATGGGGGCTGGGGAAGATCGGGGAATTGATGGGCTGGGGCAGAAGGGGTCGTTCTTCCGAGGCTAAGACTGGTAGTTGGTTTGGTGGTCACGGCAGCGGGAGCCAGGAGTCTTTAAGAGGTAACGGAGGAGGGACCGAAACAGGTATCCAGATGGATACGGTTACGACAGTTGTCGTAGAGATCGCGCAAGAAAGCGTGAAGACTAGCTCGAGGGAGCCGTCAGCTCATTCGATTGATAGCACGGAAAAGGTAGCAGTCGAAAGAGCAGGAAGCTTACGTCTATAAACGATGAAAAATATTGAAATAATGACCCATGGTCACTATCTTACTCGAGTGCAACTTGTCCCCCTTTTCGCATCGGTATTTGATATTCCAAGGCCATCGACATTATAAATCTAGTATTATTTTCAGTCACATATACCATAACCGGGGTATGATATGGCGACGAGGAGCTGGGGCAGGCCCGGGCACCTATCAGTGCGTCAGCATACATCGGTGGCGTAAAAAGAAATTACCTGTCAGTTCACGATACTAATCATTCTCTTATCTTGTAAAAAAACGCTCAGCAATAGGTGGTTAACGCAAGTTAAGCGCATATACCTCCTATCTTGACTCCAAAAGATATTGATATGTGCCGGGGAAGTCACCCTGCACAGAGCTCACCGTGTATATAATTAATTATGGCTTCCTCTCGACAGCCACTCAGCCGTCAGTCTCTATCGCACGAGTCATCACCATCGTCTCCGAATGCCATGGTAGCTTCGCAATCACCACCTCCGCCACAGGCTCTAAAAAGGGCCCGAGAAGAGGAAGCCGGAATCCAGAAGTGGGATTCGAAGCGACCGCGGCTCGCATTACAACATCAGTGTGAAGACTGCGGTTATGTTGAAGATTGCGGCTATATTGATGACTTCAGGTTTCCTACCGAAAAACGTCAAATACGCAAAAACCGAAAAACCCGGTCGACACCCCATCAACATCGGTACACCATAAGAGTAGAGGTGAGCGCAACTACAGCGATGTTATTACTAGATCCCCAATTAATATGTATGTTGCAGCCCGAATCATGCCGGCGTTTCTTTAGGGAATTTCGGCCCCTGAGCGAACCTCCTTCCAACCCTTTACTCAATAAACCGGAACCGCTCGAAGACAAGGCTAGCGACCGCGGTGGTACTAGAAATATACGTAGTTGGGCCCGCTCCGTCAGTGCCGGTACACCAGCTTCGGCTTCATCAGCACCCTCGAGCGAAGCCGGCTTGTCTGCAATTGACGCGACCACCAATAGAACTAAATCTTCTCATGAAGCCCATCTCTACAATAGTGCCTTAAACAAGAACCATATGGAATTTGTTACAGAGCTCAGACCGGACCTAGAAGACGTTGTCGCGAAACTCACGAAGCCCCTGAAAGTTGGTGAGCCTCTGACGAGTGACGAAGACATCGTTCGCAAACTCGATTACCTCGAAATTCAGCTCGATATTTTGATGGATGATATCTCGATGATACGGAAACAACACATTGACGAAACGCCCTTTGAGAAAAGGCTTGATATAGCCATCCCCACCAACAGTTTTGGTATTAGTTTGGCTCTGCGTTGTATTCGGGCCCCAAAACCTCATTCAGACACCAAACCCCCGGAGATGGATTATCTATCGAGTGCTATTAATCTGGCAATCCGGACCGAGCACTACCATAATTTCTTCGATTGGGAAGTTATTAGTACGGCCAAACCCGGTTCCATCGTGGGGATGCCGCTGTCATGGCTACGCGATTTTGTCGAAGAGGTTATATGCGACGACGATATTGCTTATATAATAACGGAGAAAGTGTGGGATAGTGTCCGCCTGTGTCCCGCTGCAAGTTTGGTATTCGCACCTGTCATCGTGGAAGAGAACAAAGACCGGCAACTGCAGCCCATCAATGAGGCCGCCGACCAGCTCCGTGGAGCAGTCGCGGCGGCTCTTGAAGCTAACTCTCCCTACCTGAAAGATTCTAACGTCGTCTTTGGGGTAGCAGCAAATCTTTCAGTAATGTTCCTTTACGTTGCTTGGAGAGAGGAGGCAAAATCGGCTGGGCGTAAACCTCATTATTGCTTTTACAGACTTAGGGGTTTCAATCTCGAGGAGAAGGCTGATATGCGACAAGCGCAGCACCTTTTAATACGTATCTACGTCTGGGCCGCGCGAGAGAGAAGGGTTGCCATAGAGGAGGAACTTAGACCCTTGTTGCTGAAAGAAAAAGAGGAAGTATTGAAGAGGCGGGACGGTAACAAGGAACCGGGCGAGCTGGACCGCGGCTCCTAAGTTTACGATCACGTCCGACACGCGCCCTACGCTTGATTTCTTTTTAATTCGATTTTCTTAGATTAATCTGCGTAGACCAGACCAGCGCCGAGCTAGCCGACGATACTGCTGGAAGGCTGATTTGAGGGTTGAAGATAGGAGTTGACGATAGGAGTTATAGATAAGATAAAAATATAAGATAAGACGGTTAAATCTCGGCATGTTATCCCGCCATTCGGCTCTCCACGCGTGGGCAGTGCAGTTCGCTTCGCCCCTCCCCCTGTATCGTGAGGCACATAGAGGCACAGGCCACAGGAACAAAAAGATGGCACCAGCTGTGAGCCTAACCGCTTATGCCAAGGGGCTTGTCTTACCAACATTGCATCACGGAAAAAAATCCTCCAGTCCAGTCCTCGACACCAACGTATGATACATGAGGCACGATATACACGATATCTAGCAGCTTCGAAAGGATAGTCATAAGTTGTGTGCCGTTCTGTCATTCCGTCATATTCAATATAGTTTTTGTACTATCTACTTTTTGGTCTTGTCTATTTGTCATTCCGCGCATCGTCTATCTACTTGCTGTTTGCTAGCGTGGCAGTGGCTGGTGTGGTAGAAGATTGCTAATATATTTCAATTGACGTCTCATTTTCTGTTACCAGCCTCGCTTCATAACTCCAAACCTCCAATAGTAATCTAGTCGGGAGAATATACACACGAACGTTGGCTCTTTCAGTTATCTATCTACCTAGCTTAAGGCATATTCCGTCTATTCTTTTAGGAGTTGATTAGGAGTTGACGTGGAATGGTTGGTCGCTGTTTAGTGGACGAGACACAATTCCTTTGAATCCGTCCGACCACAACCTTGCGAACTTGGTGGCTTACGACCAGGTTTCAGCTTAGTTCATCTAGGGCCTCATCCTCTGTCCTCGTCCTCGTCCTCGTCCTCGTCCGCTCCCACAATTTTATGACAAAACATCATCCTGTTACACCGGTATTCATCGAGGCTTCGAGGTCGGCATACTGACCGAATCTGATCTTTCGCTAAATTTCGAGTATTGGCCCTTCAAGTACTTGGAGCAGGTACTTTAGCCTTTTCCCATCATTCGAGGGCTTCGATGCCCCACTCGGCACTGCTCATATTCCCATTCAACCGACTTCAGACGAGTTTGGCCAAAGTTCGGCCTATTACTCGTTCCAACTTTTAATTATCATCATTGTTGTCATTATTGTTGTGAAGAGTCCATTCAATAGTCTAGCCCGCCTTGTTCGCCTTGTTCGCCCTATTCTGTTCAGCTCCGTCGACCATCAACTATTATCCCCTTTCATCGCTCGATTCGTCTTGATGTGATCAACCATCGCCCATCGTCCCTCACACCCGGTTACTCATTACCGACTACTCCGCGTTGACGTCTTCAATATGCTGCGACGGCCTCCTGGCGAGGGACGGCTTGTCGCTCAACAGCGCAAGGTCCTGCTCGCCTTTGCCGTCCTCCTCTTACCGTTAGTTCAGTTTGTCGAAGCTCAGCAGCAGCAACTCCGACAGCAGTCCCATCCGGAAAGGGCTCCCATTGCCAACGTTCTGAACGAACATCCAAAAATAGCCGTGGACAAACACAACGTACACAGCCCCGACGCTGCCAATACCCGACACGAGTTCTCCTTTAATGGCGAGCGAGTAGCAGACGACGTCGCCGCTACCAACCCCTCCGAGGCACGTAGAGCTTACGAGAAACGAGCTACGAGCCGCGCAGATACAGCGACCGTCGCCGACGAACACTTAACCAATAAGCAGCGACTTATAAACCAACGAACCCCTAACGATGCGAGCGCCCTCGCGACTTTGGCTCCGGCTCCGCCCGTTCGAGCACCAAATTCTCCTAGACATCTGCCTACTGGTGCTGGGCTTTCCTCGCCGCAGCGGAGTCTGGAGAATTGGGAAGTAGAAGATTACATTCTTCTGGCGACCGTCGATGGACACCTTTATGCTGTCAACCGCGAATCCGGCGACGAACGCTGGCATCTCCAAGTTGAGCAGCCCATTGTTGAAACCATTCACCACCGTCTCAACGCTTCCCTGGCCGACGAGAAAGCCGACCGCGACAGTGGCCACGAGTACAACCACCACCCCCTCGACGATTATATCTGGGCCGTCGAGCCTACGCAGGACGGTGCCCTGTACGTCTGGTCGCCGACCGGTCTCGGTACCGGATTGATGAGCACAGGCTTCACCATGAAACAGTTGGTGGAAGACTTTGGGTCGTACGCTGTCCAGAACCCACCCGTCGTGTATACAGGCCACAAGAAGACGACCATGATCACCCTCGACGCAGCAACGGGTCGCGTTCTAAAGTGGTTTGGACAGGGCGGGTCTCAGGTCGACCAGAGCGCTACCTGCTTTCCTCCCAACGGTCGCTTTATCGATACAGATAGCGAAGAATGTAGCAACAGCGGTACTATAACTCTCGGCCGGACAGAGTACATCGTTACCATACATCGATCTGACGACGGAAGGGAAATCGCTACCCTAAAATACGCCGAATGGGGGCCCAATACTTTCGACAACGACCTTCACCAGCAATACAGGGCGACCCAAGACAATCGATACTTCACAAGCCAGCACGACGGCAAGGTCTACGCTCTCATGTATCCTAAAGGGTTTACATCCTTTGCGCTCAAGTTCCCCGTTCCAGTTGCTCGCGTCTTTGATATCGCCAGACCGGAAGATGTTCCGTCCGGCAGCAATCCCGAACTTGTTTTACTCCCACAGCCCATCCCCCCGGCCCGAGATGAGGATTCGGCTCGTGCCAGAAGCGTTCGCGTCTTTCTTAACCAGACCGAGTCCGGTAGCTGGTATGCCATGTCTGGCTTGTCGTACCCTCTCATTGTCGATGCTCCTTCGGCGAAAGCCGGTCATGGGGATCATTGGGACAGCGCACATAACTTGGAATATCTCGATGCTGCCTGGGCTAGCAAAGTGCTGGTCGGGACTCACGTTCTGGGACATGTAAGAGGTGTAACGCAACGACCACCGACGTTGCCTCCGAGCCTACCCTCACATTCCTTCCCCCCAGAATCTGATGGTGACGACAACGAATCTGCCTTGCCGACTCCATACCCCGATTCTGCCTCTGAGCCTCCAAGCATCGTTGAAAGCCTTATTACGCTTCCCCAATACGCCGCGGATAAGACTCTGGATTTCATTATGAACCCTGTCTTATTAGCAGTCTTACTTTACTTCTTATTCCGCTACTACAGGGACCTAATCCGATGGTCGAAGCGGCGCATCAAGTACAAGGGTTATTTCGACAATTTGACATACGTGTCTTCCACAGATCCTATCGATGTTCCTTCTCCAGAGCGTGTCGCTGATGAAGTCCGTACATCGGGTCCGGATGCGGACGAGAAGCAACATGAACCTTTAGCTGTTGAAGTAGAAGGTATGGGGTTAAAGACAGCAGCTACTGTAGTATCTAGCGTGGAGCTCGAGCCGGGAGACGCAGAAGGCGAACGCGATCAGCAGGAGGGGGACTCCCCCGAAAAGAAGAAGAAAGCCCATCGTGGACGGAGAGGAGGTATCAAGCATCGAAAGGGAGCTAAGAAACAGCGAGATGCATCCGAAAACCCCGATGAGAAACTTCTCCTTGAAACCGGAGAAGGAATCCCAGGTCTTCAGGGTGTCGGTATGCCGCACAAGATCGAGCCCAACGTCACGACGATGAATAATGATCCTGAGGATGTGAGCGGTCCTATCGTCAAGATCGGCGGCATCGAGGTCAACCAGGATGAGCAGCTCGGCATGGGTAGTAACGGTACCATTGTCTTTGCCGGAAAATTCCACGGCCGAGACGTCGCCGTCAAGCGTATGCTCACCCAGTTCTGGGACATAGCAACTCAAGAGACGCAGCTATTACTAGAGAGCGACCATCATCCGAACGGTATGGATATTTCTAATTATCGTCATCATTGTCGCCTACTTTACCTCGCTAATCTGAATTTCTAGTGATACGATACTTTGCTATGTCTAAGAATGACAGTTTCCTGTACATTGCGCTAGAGCTCTGCCAAGCTTCACTGTCGGACATTATTGAGCGGCCTGCCATGTATCGGGATCTCGCCCAAGCGGGCGAGATGGATCTACCTCGAGTCCTACTTCAGATTGCGCACGGTCTAGGCTTTCTTCATGACCTTCGCATTGTTCACAGAGATCTGAAGCCGCAGAACATCCTCGCCACCATGGGGAGGGATGGAAAACCGCGGCTCCTCGTATCGGATTTTGGGTTGTGTAAGAAGCTCGAAGGCGGACAATCGTCATTTGGTGCGACCACAGCCCACGCTGCCGGCACTTCAGGTTGGCGTGCGCCCGAGCTACTCCTAGACGACGACGCACGCGAGAGTTCCTCGATGTCTATGGCTAGCACACATAGCGACTCGAGCCAATTGGTGAGCTCCGACGTGATGCCTAATCGTCGCGCTACTCGTGCCATCGACATATTCAGTCTCGGTCTGGTTTTCTTTTATGTGCTCACCAAGGGACTTCATCCTTTCGACTGTGGCGATCGCTATATGCGGGAAGTCAACATCAGGAAGGGTCAATTCAACCTTAAGCCCCTTGATGTATTGGGGGATTTTGCGCACGAAGCTAAAGCGCTGATCGAGACGATGCTCCGATCTGATCCTAGGGCCCGGCCATCTGCCAAGGATGTCATGTCCCACCCCTTCTTCTGGTCGGCAAAGGAACGGCTCGCCTTCCTCTGCGATGTGTCGGATCATTTCGAATTGGAGCCGCGCGATCCCCCATCTAAGGCCCTGATGGAACTGGAAGCTTGTGCACCGCAGATATGTCGTGGCGACTTTCTCAAAGCTCTACCCAAGGAATTCGTGGATAGCTTGGGTAAGCAGCGCAAGTACACGGGCTCGAAGCTCTTGGATCTACTACGGGCGTTAAGAAATAAGCGATTCCACTACGGGGATATGAGCGACTCTCTGAAGAAGATGGTAGGGCCATTACCAGATGGGTACTTGAGTTTCTGGACCAGGCGGTTCCCCAACTTGCTAATTGTGTGTTGCACGGTGGTTTACAAGCTGAACCTCGAGGAATTGGATGCCTTCAAGGAGTATTTCGTACCAAGGACACCTCTGTAATTCTTAGTACGTACATAGCTGCACTTGAGACAATTAATTTAGGCAATGATCTATTTTCTCCTTTATCATGGTGATGCACTTGAAGACAGATGAATTGAAGGCTCAGCTAATCTGCATGACTAGTTCCTGAGACATAACCAATCAGCCAATTCAACCTGACATTCACGTTCAAAATTCTGGCGATGAGCTATACCATGCAACAATTATTCCACTTTTCCAAGTACGAATGCCATCATGAAGCGTAGATATTGGTCGGTGATGGAAGGTAGAAGGTAGTATTTGGATATGCGAATATTTATCCTAAGTTGCATATCTGGAGCTCAATTAGAGGGTACTTTTGGATATGTACATACTTAGCTTAAACTTTCTCTTTACGCGTCCTGCCCTAAGCGACGCGTCTGAACATCAAAAAAAGTCCAAGCACGCGACTTTTCCGCAGTGCTTTTTCCTTTACATATCAGCCACATTAATTCCTCACCTCTTACCTTCTAAGGCTCTCCTACGGTTGGCCAATTCCAATGCGACCTGTCACTCACGGAATGCAACGGAAGTATCGCCCACCGGATCCTTGACCTTCCCATCGCTCACAACCTCAAGTGCACACTGTGTACTTACTTTTTCTTTTTCTTTTCAGCTGCATGCACGAGAAGAGCTCCGATACACACCCCTGCCGTCCTGCTGCCTTATCACGATAGGACATTTAGGACATCTCTGGGGTGACATAATTGCCTGTGAATAACCACCATCATCACCAAGACGAGTGTGAATTCTATCGGGTTTCTTGCGCTCGCTTTCGCCTCACATATACATGAATTCTTCTCCCTTCTCACTAATATTAATGCCGTTAAGCCGAGGAGGGCTGCGAGGTCACTGAAGGTAGGCCATCACCATCGAACTTACCTTCCCGATTACCCGAGTTCACGCAGCTTTCACATCTTGGTTGTACTTCATCTAACCGTCTACTAGCACTTCCATCTCCAAAATAAGACCTGGCTCATCCCAGTCTTCCACCTCTTAAGACATATATTCCTGGGTTCCGTGTCACTAGCAAACTAGCAAACCTAAGAATCGTCCCTAGAGCCTTGCCATATCAACATATCTGTGTGTGAGATCTGGTCATAATGTCACCGGGGTCCAAGAAGCACGAGCCGCTTGACGGCCTAAAGCGGCAACGCACCGATCTGACCAATTTGGCCGGGTCTAATCCTAGTCGTTCAGGAGTAAGTAAACATCGAATTTCACCATTCCGACTTATTCCTTGTTAAAGTTTTCCCATAGGCAAGCAGTGTCAAGTCGTCAACGTCTCAACCACGGTCTTCCAATCAGTCCGGGACAGGACCGCCACAGACGCCAAGTACTTATCGCGGGCCGGCTGTAAAAGACCTTTCTAAGTATCGGAAACGCCCCGCGGCACAGCTCAAAACTCGGCCAGCGAGTAGTCCTATCAGACCGCCGGCCAAACAGTCTCCTGCTTTGGCTACTCCGAAGTCACTCGTTTCAGTCCAGCGTAGTAGCAATCTCAAGCCCGTCTCCAAAACAACTGCCTCGACGAGTGCGGCAAGGGCAGCGAATGCCATCAGAGCAACGAAACCATCGGGTGCAAAAAGAGCAACGAGTGCAACAAGAGTGACGAGCGCAACAAAAGCGACGAGTGCGACAAGCACAACGCCTGCGACGAGGATAACGCCCGCAACGAGTTCACCAGTGGTCAAGGCAACGAATCCAGTTCCCAAGCCAGACAATCGGCAGAAAACGTCTCATAAAGGCCGACAAGATCCGTACGATGTTCCGTCCGATAGTGAAGCTGATGATCTGCCGAAACGTCAGATCAAGCCGTTGAGAAGACTCTATATTCCCAAGAAGTTTCCTCACTCTGATCCGTACATCCCGGCGCCAATCTCCCCAGATAGCGAAGTCGTCCTACTTGACAAGGTGTCAAGCAGAGGGACACCGAGTTCTCGTGCCACTCCTGATAGTCACCATATGTTGCGCGCTCGCGGATCGGGTCAGGCCAAATTCCAGTCAGGCTCTATAGTCATCTCGTTAGATGAATCCTCCTACGAGATACCAACCTCGCCTTCTCCTTCGAATCCCCGCCCCGATCCTATCGGTGATTCCCTTCATCCTCGGGCTACCCCGGCAAGAAAGCAGCCGAATGTTGAGGTCATTTCGATTGTGTCGGACTCTGAGGATTCTGACGAGAGCGCGTCGGAAGAGGTATCACGAGAGTTAGAGCTACCGCCCACGACTAAGGCTGTAGAGAGTGCTCAGACTAGGGAGAGAACGAAGCAGTACGTACTCACCGGTAGCTCCAGCCCCGGCAAGGGCATTTGGTCCCAAGCTGCTGATATGGTCCTCAGTACTCACACCACCACACCATTCTTCACCACTAGAGGTCAATCACCGCTGTCCGCAGAATCTCAAACAACTTCTACCCTTATTCGGGAGCAGCTAATGGAAACGTCTAATGTGCCGCCGTCGAATCAAGAATTGGCAGCACAGATGAGTTCAAGTCCTGGAAAGCCATCTGCGGGGGCCGACGATGCATTCGACTGGATCAAAGGCCGTCCCAATGGTGGTATCGAGGACCACTCGCAGAGTTCAGAAACTCTCGCTCGAATGGCCCTTAAGTTGCTAGATAGCCAGGATGAGGAACGTTCCAGGGACACGAAGATCACAGGAAAAGATTCTAGACCACAGACAACTCGAGTGTTGCGTTCGCATTCGACTTCCAGCCCGGACCAACACGTACAGAGCGTTGATCAAGTTGGCACAGACGATGAAGAGAACGTAGTTCTTCCCGAAAAGACCCAAGCCAAGCCTGCCCAGGAGCTATCCGATGGGAGTAGTGTTGAGTCAGCTTCAAAGGATGTCGAAGATTCGCCGGCTGCCAAGTCTTGCATCGTCGTAGAGCTGCCGATATTGACAGCAAAACAACAGGCCCAACACTATGGCACACCTACGAAGGAGTCAATCGATGTCGTATCTCCTGAACAGTTGACCGACACTCGCCTAACTGCCATCCCGAAAAGCTTCCAGGAGATCAACGGGGCTACTTCCACAGCAGGCGAACAGTCGCAAGATTCTGATGCAGAGGCGCTTAACTATGTATTACGCCGGTCGCCTCAATGGCTGAACAGCATCACGAAACTTGATGCCGAGCGGGAGCCGGAGACGGAGACGGAGCAGAATCGCGATGCTGCCACACAGGCGCCAGCATTGCGACCTATCCTGCAGCCAAGGAAGTCGATTCCTAACTCGTTAGCGCGTACTTCAACCACAACTGATGATGTACCTTGGGAAGAAAAGGGCTCTCTCGAGTCGACTCCGTCACCGCAGGTCTTATCAATCGCTCCCGTGGACGAGGATGGCCGCAAGAGCTCAGAGGACGCAGCGCAACCCGATGGAGTGTCATCCCCCAAGGAGAAGCCCGTGCAGAAGCAACAGCAAGAAGGGCTTCAACCAACACCAGGTTTGAAGAGCGGTGGCGTTACTATCGACACACGTTCCTTGCCGGGAGAAGATGGAAAGTGGCTGCGTAAGTCTCCTCTTCCTGACGGTGTTCCGTTGGAGAAGCCGTCGGATCGTAAAAGGCAGAAGGTCAGCCACAGTCAAGGACCACAGCAGCATCAAGATTCCCCAGAGCAGGGGAAGAGTCGTCGACACAAGCCGCGTAGACGAAATCTCGGCAAAAAGGCCCGAGCCCAACGTCGTCAGCAACAACAGCAAGCACAATCGCAGTTGCTGTCCGGGCACCAGCAATTCCCGTTTACACTCGGTGCTGGGACAAGTACATAACACTAACATTTGATGATAACATCACAGGCTTTTTTGAGGGGTTGCTAGTTCTGATTCGAGAGAGGGCTACGAGCATGATGGGATCAGATAAGGCCCCGAGTACGCGTGAAGAAAAAATGAAAATTAATAGGAAGATGTGGCAGGACTGGAGCTCATCATGCATGGCTAGGGGACCTCCCAGGTTGCTTGAAAGTTGCTTCTTGATATGGTGGATGGTGACGATGTAGCAGTTGTTGGGATTGACAGAGGTCTATGGCTAAGCTACCTTAGTACCTAGCTTAGGTAGTAATTTTCAACGAATCACATATTTGCTGTCGCTAGAACATTTGCTGTCGCTAGAAAGAGCCGGAACATGGTGAATATGGTAAACCTGATGAACATGATGAACATGGGCATATGGGAAGGGGGAATTTGCTAGATAGCAATCTACCTTTCATTGCTCAGTCTTTTCGCTTTGCTTCTCGTGGTTCGTTTGTCCAACGTAGCAATACAATTTATTTTAAACTGAACCAGACTCACAGCTATCTGACCGGTAAGAATGGTGTGTATGGTGTACATTTTGATACTCAATGTCTACAATGTCTATAATGGTGTGGGGTATAGGTATCGGGTGATTTCCAATGAACGAGCCTAAGCCTCTACGGCCATGGCTCCTCTCTCCAACCTCCAAACAAATCCCAGGAAGATAAGCGGCAATGGCCAAATAGTACGAGTTAGACCCAACTAGCTCCATCGCGGATCCGTCGGGACGAAGTCTTGAGCTAGGTATCTCACGATTCTCCTTGCAAAGATTCTCATTAAAAACATGCCGGAGAAAACCACATCGCACGAGGAATGCTGGACTTGGGGAAAAGCTTCAGAAATGATTGATGGCTAAATCAGCTATCTTGCTCGAATGTCTACTTTAGTCTATGAGCTCGTCTAGACTCTATTTATTTCGTTTTCGTCCGTGTAACTTTTTTAATTACCGCTCCCTCTTACGCCGCTTCGTTTACAGCAAGCAAGCGTTTGAAGACTCAAAACGACCATCCTACCAACGCCAGTTAACAACAGGCAGCCAAGGTCAGCTCCGACAGAGAGCCTCCGAGCCGCTATTAGACACCATTCTGGTCTGCATGTTTCTCTGCTCGATCGTACCCAGCGCGATGTGGCTTTGACCGCTGTCATGGGCGAGGGAGGGGTGTTTAGAGGCGACAATAGTCGAAGCACCTCGATTCGTTCGTTTCAATTGTGTTGTATATCATTTTCATCTATGACCGCGGCGCGCTCATCTTCGTGGGCTTGGTGCCCAGACCGTTGGTGTTCCGGAAGAACAAGACACCCTTGCCTTCGCCCTGGGCACCCTCGCTGGGCTCAACCCATTGGCACCATCTCGCGCTGCGCCACATAGCCCGGATGAAGCCCAAAGAGCCGCCGTCAGTGTCCGATCGGTAGTGGCGGCCCATGACTTTCCTGATGGCGTCGCTCGCTTCGTCCGCGTTGT
The DNA here is from genome assembly GCA_028571165.1 of Hypoxylon perforatum. Lineage (NCBI taxonomy): Eukaryota > Fungi > Ascomycota > Sordariomycetes > Xylariales > Hypoxylaceae > Hypoxylon > Hypoxylon perforatum. The sequence continues at coordinate 143,285 of JAOXNQ010000001.1, forward strand.
AGAAGGGGATCGTCGAGACGTAGTGGTGGAGGACGTGGGTCTCGATGATGCCGTGCAGCAGCTGGCGGCCGATGAAACCGAATTCACGATCGATCGTGGCGGCGGCACCACGCACGTAATTCCAAGACTCCGGTTTGTAGTGGGGTAGGGAAGGGTCGGTGTGCTGCAGGAAAGTAATCGCAACTGCATCATGTTTAGCAATTAGTCGAGCTCACACGAATGTTGGATAATGATGACTTACCAAGCCAGTGGTTGACCCAGAGGTACGGGAGGAAGTACCAGACGAACAAGTTGCTCCAGCCAAACTTATTACCGAGGATTACGAGGGTCGTAATGGTAATGGCCAAACCGATATCGCTCAGAAGGATCAACTTGGCGTCCCTGGCCTCGTACAGTGGGCTGGAGGGGTTGAAGTGGTTGACACCGCTGAACCAACCATTTTGCTTGCCCTTTCCGCGACCCTCGCTCTGGCGTTCGTGGTGGTTGTGTCCGGTAACGTTGGTCATCAGGTAGTTGGGCCAGCCGATGAGCTGCTGTCCGAGGAGGTTGATAAAGGTGACGATGGGCGTCTCCTCACCGAGCTCGCTGAGTTCGTGGGCTAGCTTGCCGATGCGGCTGGCCCTCTCCTCGCGAGTTCTAGGTACGAAGACCATGTCACGTTCCATGTGGCCAGTCGCTTTGTGGTGCTTGCCGTGCGAGATCTTCCAGCTGAAATACGGTACCAAGAGAGAAGAGTGTAGGGCCCAGCCTACGGTGTCGTTTAGGACCTTGGACGTGCTGAACGACTGGTGACCACACTCATGGGCCAAGACCCAGATACCAGTGCCGGAGAGACCCTGCATGAAGGTATACAGACCCCAAAGCGCGAATCGGGCCGGGGTGGAGGGCACGTTCTCGGGTGTCACATAGGTGTGGAAGATGTAGAAAGTAGTGGCAAGCTGGACGATGTCGCGGAAGACGTAGTACAGACCCTTGGCCGCGGACCGCTCGAAGCAGTGCTTAGGGATGGCATCACGGATGTCCTTGATGGTGTAGTCGGGAATCTCGAATTCGTTGCCGTATGTATCGACCAATTTGCCATGGGGAGCATTGTTAGGTTCAATCGAGGACATGGAGGAGAGCGAGGTGGAAGACGCAGAATGTCTAGGGGAGTCGATTGGGGAGCCAATGGCAGTAGAAGGGGACGAGACGTCGGTGTCTGCGGTGGTGGAAGTCATGGTTCGGCGGAGGGCAGGATTCTGGCGCGGGACGCCGGTAGCCATTGCGGAAGCCATTGTGGACGGAATTCGATATATCCTCCCGCCCAAGTCTTTATTATGGCAGGTAGGAAAGACAAGACTTCTACGCAGTACCCTCACGAGCTTAATTCAATTCCGTAAGGGCAGTAGAAACGAAAAACCGCAGCAGCACAGCACCGGGAAGGTCGCTTATAGCGGTAGAGGGGCAGAGGTAGTCGATTAGGAAGAGACCACGACGAATTGGCAAGGAGTCAAAGGTCAGGCCGCGGAGGAAAAGTGACAGCTTTATCTTATAAGAAGGAAAGAAAGAAAATACATGGGAGGAAGCCGAAGAGTGTAGAGTGTTTCGATTTAGCCTCCCGTCCTCCTGTATGCAAATAACTTACACATATGCAAGTACGCGAAGTTGATATCTTATCTACTACCCATGTACCGGTGTATCTATGATTATATGCATACGGGAGTAACGCAATACTTCGATACATGCAAGTAGGTAAGAAGTATAGGCGCATAGGTAGCCTACTTGGGAGTGAGCAAGAAAAAGAGAAGGGAGAAAAAAAGTTATCTGCATCAGAATGACCACTACTACCTAAGCCAGGGGTAAGCCAGCAAGTTGTATCGTATTAGTACAGTAGGCGTTTCCGAGAAATTCCCTTACGTACATGCTCCGACGGTAATGATGAACAGATACCTACGTCTATCATCCCACCAGCTCCAAGTGTACTCCTCCGTTACCTCGCAAGGCATTTCACCAGAGGTGGGCTGGGACCCTGTAGTACATACATATTGACATTCAACATACGTACCTGTGTACCGAGGTGATGGCGATAGACCCCAGCTCGTATGCACGTACCCATGCCTTCACCCAAAATTAGGGGTCCGGCATCGTTCGAATGCTACGCCAGCACATGCAAAAAGTGCCTAGGACGGAAGAGAAAAAATATTAATATGCAAGAAACCATACATAGTACAGTACCGACAGTGGCTACTAAATTGTTGGTGATGGCTGCATTTCTCACCGCCCCTTAGCAAGCCATTTGTCGAACGAGGCCAAGTGGGCCGTCCCTGGCCGTCTGGCTTGTCCATCAGCAGAGCCAGACCCAGCACCACGCGAAGATCATACACTATTTCGTACTGGAAATACTAAATCTGTTAAGTTTCGAACTGCATTCCTTACATCGAGACTTGGCCTGGAGGGGCTCTGAGTGTCAAACTCCCCCTCTGAGTGGGCAGGATTGCTAACGAGGCTGGCTGGATTTTCGTGATCGACCACCCAAAAAGATCTCGATTTGTCTCTTCATTGCTTCTCGTCGGGAACCCCGTTTGCCTGTGAAGGCTTGCAAAGATAAGTGACACCTATTCCCTCCTATTACCCATCCAAAGTGCCGACGTACATATTCCGTGTAGAGCAAAGGAAACATCCGGAGTGACATGTCTCTGCGGCTATCTGCATGCCGCACAGACGGAGCGAGCACCAGCGTATCATGTGTTCGCTAGAGAGCAGGTTACAAGCTATCGTTCGACCAATTCCAGCTCATGGGCATGAGACAAAGATGTCAATGGCTACGATGGACATCAGGGAGAGGACGCCACCGCAAAAAGCCCTGCAGCCGTCACCGAGTTCAGTAGCCCAGTTGCCCAGTTGCCCAGTCACTCAGTTTGCCAGTAGCCTAAGACGAAGCAAATAGGCTTACGACAAGTGGCGAGAGGCTTAATGGGGAACGGGGATGGCCTCGCTTGGCTTTGCTTTCTATCCTGAACCGTACATGAGCACCACAGGCATCCCACAGAGTTTCACTTCTTAAGTCTCATGAAAAGGTACGTAGTGACTGATGAATATCTACGTTGCCCACTACGACGCATATGTGCATACAGCTTGCTGGATTGCATTATAACCTATAGCCTTGCCTTCACATGCTGGTGGTTCATACCGTCGCCCCTGATTTTCTAGCTCCCGAATCGTGGCGTCCATGCGGCATCTAGGGTGTAATTGAATCTGAATCTGTTCAAGGGGGAACGGGTTCCCGGATCGAGCAACGAACTTCTAGCTTTCCCCGCCTATCTTGGTACTTGGGGTCCTTAGTCCCTCCTATTTTTTCTGTTGGGGAAGCCGTCTAAGATCTCATCCTACCAGATTCATCAATTGTTGAGAGCAGATCCCTGCAACCCTAATCCACTGTAACCTAGATCCCCTGCCCTCCCACTCCGCCGACAGCCTCGAAAAGTCTTGCCAACCAGTCGGTCGGCTAATACACGTGTGGCGGCAAACATCGCTACGTACCCTTTTTATGTCACTGCTTTAAATCTAATGGCTGTCCATATCAGACTGAACCTTGAGATGAAGGTCGAAGCAAGGTCGAAGCAGGAAGCTCTCAACTCCCAAGTGTCAAGCTCAAGCATGAGCTGAATCAATGCTGTCATCGCTACCCACCCTCGATTGATACTAGCACACACTCTGTCATGACATGCTTCGGGTAGCCCACCTTATGTGACATCTATGATCGGAGGATTCAATGTTTCTGTCTGTAACCCTTCCGAGGCTAATGTTCTCATGCATGTGAAGTGAGCGACAGCTCTGTCTTGCCGATAGAGCATTCGTCTTTTCATTCCTTGATCTACTCACAGCAAGTAGTAGAAATGGTGTATCTTGCTTGTCTTGCAAGACATGCTACCTATCCAGGCAGAACAGACTAGATGCTAGGTATGTACCTAAAGCAAGGTCTCATGTGTGTTGCATTTTGAAGCTCTACTGTAAAGAAGAAACCGTCCGGTTCGTTCAAAATACTCCGGCACAATTCCGAAGTAAACTGATACCGGTACGGCGGCTTACCCGGCCGGAGCTGAGCGGTACATATTTGAATATCTCTAAATCTCTTCCGACGTAGCATTACATTCGCTTAGCTTTGTTGCAGTCTTCTTTCTCACCTAAGCGAAGATACCTTGGAGTGTGACTGGAGTGAGACAGCTCGCGGACCTCAGCCGTACTTCCGGCTTATCTCAAATCGCTCACTTCATAAATACAGAAATTCCTGCTTCCTCAAAGTTGACAGCGTTCGATCCTAGGGCCATCGTTCACATGCTAACCAAGTATTTCTAACCGAAAATTGACTGTTCAGCGCATGCCTACCTTTGCCACCTAAGCTTGGTGTCTCATACAACATAGATTAGGAGGTAGGTACTCATAAAGACGGACGGAAGATAATATTTGCTATGGGGAAGAAACACAAGTGAGATGTACGTGAATTGTCTGCCTTGGTATGAATTCAGTATTTGCCCAACTCTTCGGACGCATGTGGAAAGTCAAACGATTGTCCGAGCTGAAGACTCGAGAAATATTATACATTTTTCATATTTTAACTTTCCGAAGCTTAGGACCGATAGCTTTCCTACTATCTATAAACTACGAATGGTTACGGCTATCCTCAAGTGCTCGCACGTCGCTTCGTATCTCATCCAGCCTCCCTATGGCACGACGTTCGAATTCCTCCAGGCTCTGCGAGATGGTCCGGCCGACGATCTCCTTGATGTGTTCCGTGAGACCTACAGCTCCGTGCAGGTTCGTCGTGAGCTGGCTGATCAGCCGACCCCCTAAGTTTCCGAATACTAGCCCGTCTTGCTCTTCTTCCTTCTTGACTTGATCGCGACGAGGAGACTGCGTGAGGTCGATGATTGGTATCACGCTAGGTGAACTTCTGGCTGGTTCGTCATCTTGAATCCTAGGCTCACTTCTGCTACGTTCTGTCGATGGCGCCCGCGGTTCTTGTATGGGGTCATTCGGTGGCGTCATACTGGGTGCTGGATCTCCAACGTCGTCGCAATGAGTGACATCTTCAAGCGGATTTTTGCCAATAGGTAGCGGGCTGCTCATTTGATAGCGTGTACGGTGTACTTTATTAGGCGAGTTTACCTGGCTGCTGCTTCTCTTGTTCTTGCCTTTTCGCGATGTATTAGGCAGGACCGCTGCTAGGGATTGTCGTGTCTCTTGTTGGAGTTGACGAGAGCTGCCTATTGATTTACTACCACCTTTAGCCTGTTGCTTATCTTGCGTGTTCGAGTTCGAAGCAGCTATTGCAGTGTTCCGAGAAGGAGGCGACGGAGAAGTATTGCGACTGTTCGCGTTGCTACTGTTCATCCTAACGAGACTACGAGGGGAGTCGGCATTTGTCCTACTTCGGGCAGGCGACTTCTTCGATTTCGTTGCGCTGGCCTGCAACACATGCTTTCTGGCGGCCGACGGACTCGAACACAACCACTTGCTGGTACTAACATCGGCATGCCTTTGCTGTGCAGGTCTAGGCGTGTTTTTCTGCTTGTTAGTATTGGCGCGTTTCGCAGAGGCTGGAGTCTTGATGGGAGTATCCAATGCGCCCAAAATAGGAGACGGTCCTCTAGCGGGGGACGGACCGACAGAAAGATATGGACTGTCGTAACGTGCACTCGATGCTTCCGGGGGTATGTTTGGTGATTTTTGGGTAGCGGCTTCGTCTGCGTTAGAAGGGCCAATGCCAATATCATCAATCTCATTCTGATCCGGATAGCAGACTGTCATGTCATTGCTTTCGGAATTGAGGACGGGAAGCAGCTTCTCTGACACGCCATTGCCGCTGCCAGAGAACTGCTCGGCTGTCAAGGGTTTCTGTGGCGGTTTTGGGGCAAGAGTAGTCTCGACATGCTGCACGAGACGTATCTTGGTCTTATGGATAGCTTTTCCTTTCTCGCTGACGGCCGTCTTGATCTTGTCTGCGTTGTCTCTCAGCCTATGCAAGCAGGGTTCAGCCAGCAGATGCTCCTCGTCTGACTTCTCGGGGCCAAAAGCAAATATGTAGCCCATCCTCATCTCCGACGCCCCTTTTTGCAATTTCCTTCTACCCTCGACCTCGAGCCAGTCCTCGATGGCGATGTCGAGGTCTTCGCGGCCTACACGGCGCGGGAATGCTACTCCTTGGGTCAAGTGCACCTTTGCTTCGAGACAGATCCCTTCAACCCAGGCTTCTACGTCTTTCCCAGTCAACGGGAAACGAACATGTTTACCCTGCTTACCCAGTGCATCCGCTATATTGTCCCAAAATTCACTCAGGGGTTCGGATTGGTAGTAGACACTCTGGTGTTCGGTGCAGAGATCAAGCAATTTGATTTGAAATCGTCGGTCTAACTGAGAGGAAACTGGTCTTTGGATAGTCGGCCGAGCCATTCCAAGCTGGTTTGAAACCGGCTTAGGATTTGGCTGATTGATATTCTGTTAAGTGGTTAGTGAGTGCTCGTTATAGAGGATGGGTGAATATGGGCAATGCACACTTTGGCAGTAATCCCTGCTTGGGACACGGGCGAATGGTCTGCCGTGCCTTGAGAGCTGACCGGTGTGACCGTCTGTTGGGTATCCATGGCATGCTCTTGATATGATACCACAAAGTAAGCCTTAATGGGCGATATGGATAGAAATTCTGGGTGCAGCGGCGTGAAAAAAACGCGAAAATTCACGATCACACGAAATGTGCTCTGTGTGGCTATTTAAGGCTTCTACCCGGTAGCTCGGGCTCAGGGGTCGCATAGCAGCTACTCCGCTCTAGGTAGGACAGACATGGATTTGAAAATCAAATAGGGCTTATTTGAAACTCATCTTTGCTATCTTTGCTATCTCTGCTATGGATGTACCTGTGAAATAGTAGGGATTTGGGAGAGGTAGCGGTTTTGCTTCTTTTGAACCTTGCTACCTTGCTGCAACTTGCATAAGCCACACTCTATCGCACTGTACCGGCGTTACGAGGTACACATTGAGAGACTTCGAAAACGACCATTCCGTTTCGAGTAGTTGGAGGCGTATAAAAAGTAGGAACATCAAGTGTTAATATGCGTTTCTTGTCCCCATCGGATTGGAAGATACCTGACGTTGTCGTCGTTGCTTGATCAAGATTGGTGATATGATAAGAACAGCGTGACATCGCGGCTGTCACCAAGATCAACACCTGGTATCCCGGGTGAAAGTAATAATCTAAAGAGGAACGATATTCCTCCCAATGATCTATGCATATACGACGCCTGTTGTTACCGCCCATTAATTCGCGAAATATGTTAGGTACCTAGTTATTAAAAGCAAGCTGGGCTGAAGTAGTTATCACACTGGCTTGTAGGTATTTGGGTAGGAAGTGATGTATGTTAAATTGATCCATATGTTTTGAGATAGGAGCCTGAGCTTAGAGGCCAGGATCAGCGAGGACCGCTACAGGGAAGTCAGGATTCGATCGGAATAATCCATATACAAATAACTGACGCCGAATGCTACCAACGGAAAGCATCGAAACTGAACAATTCTTGCGGTAAGGATGTTGGATTTACGGCTCTACGAAAAAATACTGCTTTGGAACTCCCTTTAACAAGATTCGACTCTGAAATTCTACTGTATGCAGCGCCTACGACCCGTCTTCGGAATAGTTTCTCTTGATTACACCCCGAGGAGATTATTATCATGACAGAACGAAGTATGGAGCTGCAGCTCGAAATGCCATGCTTGACCTCTTCATGGCGGGTATTCTCATGGTCTAAGAGAGCTCATCTATGTTAGTTTTACAGCTTTTTTTCTGTATAGAACGTCCCGCCTAATGTCTTTCTCTTCTTCGTGGCGCCGCGCGGATTATGTCGTCTACTCTTAGGAGCAACTGAGTATTATTGGTTAGTACTTGAGATACGATGAATGTGAAAATGGTTGGGAAAATGACTAACCTCTGCGGCCTCGCTTGCCGACGAAACAACTGCCTTCTTCAACTTGTAACTCTCGATAACTCCCAGATCCCGCATGTCCGCTATTCCTCCTTCAGGTGTTGTCAGGTCGAGACCATACGTCGACATGCCATCGTATATGGCCTTGCGTAATCTCGCCACGAGATCACTAGAGTCCAACCCAGCGTTATCAGCGAGGATTGTCGGTAGCTGTCTCAAAGCTATCGCGAAGGCCGACACGGCCATCTGCTTCTTGCCTTCTACTCGAGTCGCCGCGCCCTCTACAGCCTTGGCCATAAGCATCTCCGCGCACCCTCCGCCCAGTGTTGTCCTCGGCTCCCTGACGGTCTGGGAGAGAACGGCTAGGGCGTCGTGTAGAGAACGTTCTGCCTCGTCCAACAACTGATCGGTAGCACCCCGCAAGACGATAGTGCAGGCTTGGCCCGCGGCCACACCCGAAAACTTGATGAGCGTGTCCTCCCCGATGATGACTTCTTCGATCAGGTCGCAGTGACCTAACTTGACCTGCTCCGGGTGGTCAAACGTAGACGTGATCTCGCCACCCGTCACTAGAGCTAGGCGCTCGATTCCGTCGAAGTCGGCATGCTCGATGGACATGATGCCAGCGTCCGTAAATAGTTGCTCAGGCCAGTTGTAGATGAGTTGTCGGTTGATGAAGCAGTTGATCCCGTGGGCCTTGATTCTATCCACCTTGGCCTTCATCTTGTCCTTCTCGGCCTTCTCGAGCTCTGCCAACTTGCCGGTCGAGCTAACCTTCATGCGCGCACCGAATATCTTGACCTTGTCCGTATCCATGGATGTGTTGGCAACCAGTATCTTGGCCTTCTCCAGACGCTTGGGCTGGTTAACTCCGATCTTCTTGTCAAGAATGAAACCCTCGTCCAGGTAGGAGTCGCTCAGCTTGCCACCGGCTTTCTTGATGATCTGGATATGACTAAGATCTGCAGATCCCTTCATCCGCAACACCGCGTCGACAGCAAGCTTGGAAAAGAGGTCTCTGTCTTGGGCGAGCACCTTGGAGCTCAAGGTTGTACGCGCGATGGCGAGCAAGTCCTTCTTGAAGGCTTCGGGGTTCTTGCTGTGGTCCACCGCCGAACCTTCCAAGGCCTTAAGGGCGGCGTGGCTTGCTATTCGGTAGCCCTCGATGATGGTCTGGGGGTGTATCTTCTTGTCGACAAGCTTCTCGGCTTCTCGTAGGAGCTCGGCCGCCAGAACAGCCACCGAAGTAGTTCCGTCTCCCACCTCGTCGTCCTGGACCTTCGAGATGTTGACTAGGACCTTTGCAGCTGCATTATCGAGGGCGATGGACTTTAGGATGGTAGCGCCGTCGTTGGTGACCATGATTTCGGAGGTAGACCTATGTAGCATTAGTCAGGAGATTCGATCCAGGGCATAGGGAGAGGTGGTTGTTGCAAGTTGTACGTACGCCGACTGTAATATCTTGTCCATTCCCTTGGGGCCTAGTGTGCTCTTTACAAGATCTCCAACGGCGATGGCGCCAACGAAGGCGGCGAGACGTGCATTCTCTCCCTTTTCTTCGGTGGTGCCCTCCTCGAAGATTTGGGTGGGACTGAAAGACGACTAGACATGATTGTTAGTATGGGTTGGGAAGAGAAGGAAAAAAAGAAATGAAGAAATGGATGTTTGAGTGAAGAATATTACGTACCATGTTGACCACTAGTGATTCTTTCGATATGTGGTTGTATTTGCAGTGTATCTAGTTGAAGCTCGAGTTGCCTTTGCGTTGTCTGCTAACTCTGCTACCTTATGGTGGGCCTGGCGAGAGCTTCAGTGCTATGCGGGCTGAACATTAAACTTGAACTTTTTTCGCGGGACAGGGCGGAGAAGGGAGGAACTTGTTGCCGAGGAGATACTTGTGTTTTCTATGGAGTACCAAGCAGAAGACCAAGTACCTCCCTCGCACTAGAGGAGGGGTGCTGCACGTTAAACCTGGTACGCTTAATCCAATCAGTTCTTATCGTGACTGCGTAGGAGCGATAAAGCGATAAGCGGATCAGTGGCAGGGTGGGGACACACACAACTGGGGGTTTTATCTTTGACCATCAAAAAATTCACCCGCAGAAAAATATTGGCTGTTACAGACCCGTCGCCTTTCCCCTTTAGCCAACCGTTTAGAATCGAGGTGTCGACTGGAACTGCACCGGGCTACAATAATTATTCCTGCCCTTGAAAACTTTCCCGTCTCTCTATATCTCGTATCATTGCCCGAAATCTGACCCGAGTCGAAGGATTGCGACAATCTTCATCTACCATCACTCTCCAAGGCGGGGCAGCTTCATTCTCCCACTTCCACCCCACAGACAAGCCAACACCCCTCACGACGAACACGCATAAAACCACCCAATATGGCGCCGTCATTTGATCACCTGCGCGACGCAGACGTCGATGAAGACGATTACGATGAGGATGAGATTGATATTTCCGATCTGCGCGAGAAGTACGAGGTCCAACTCGACCAAGGCTATGATACCTTCGTCGTTATTGACGGTCTACCCGAGGTCAACGAAGAGCAGAAGCCGAAGCTGGTCAAGTTTCTGTTGAAGAAGCTAAATCAGGTGGGAAAGACGACCGAAGACCAAGTCTACATGCCTATGGAAGATGGAAAATCGCTAAGGTATGTCGACATTTACCTACCTTTCTCTTTCCGGTAGCAGGATATTCTGCGAGAAATACTGGCAATGAAGACGAGATGTACGAGTGCTAACCCTCCTCTAGATTCGCCTTTGTCGAATACACATCCCCCGCCGAAGCTGCCGCCGCCGTGAGACAACTCGACCAGGTCCCCCTGGACAAGAGACATACCCTACGCGTCAATAAGATGGCCGACGTCGACCGCTACGGCCGGGAAGGACGCGTAGACGAGAACTACACGCCGCCGAAGATTGAGGATTTTGCCGAAAAGGAACACTTGCGCTCGTTCCTAGCAGACCCCAGCGGCCGCGGTCGGGACCAGTTCGCTATGTATCGAGGCGATGTCGTCGGCGTGTTCTGGAACAACGAGAAGGAGGCCCCCGAGAATATTGTTGACCGGCAACATTGGACCGAGAGTTTTGTGCAGTGGTCACCCCTGGGAACATATCTGCTATCGGTCCACCAGCAGGGTGTCCAGCTTTGGGGCGGCGCCTCGTGGTCTCGACAGAAGCGATTCGCACACCCCTTCGTCAACATGCTCGACTTTTCCCCCAGCGAAAAGTATGTCGTGACGTGGTCCAACAGGCCCATATCCATACCTGAAGAGGGACACCCTCAACTGTCTCTGGACGAGGATGGTAAGAATTATGTCATCTGGGACGTCGAAACTGCCAAGCCGCTCCGGTCTTTCGCAAACCTCGACACCCCGACCACCCCCGATGCTACGGGAGCGAAGCCGCCGCCCAAGTTCCCCTGGCCGGCGTTCAAGTGGTCTTCCGACGACCAGTACGTTGCCAGGATGACACAAGGCTCTTCTATCTCGGTGTACGAGCTGCCTCGTATGAATCTGCTGGACAAGACGACGATTAAGGTTGAAGGCGTGATGGACTTCGAGTGGGCGCCCGCGACTCCCCAAAGAGATGGCGTGAAGACATACGAACAGCTCTTCTGCTTCTGGACCCCGGAGATCGGCAGCAATCCCGCCAAGGTCGGCCTGATGAGCTTACCGTCGAAGGAGATCATCCGGTCGCTGAACCTGTTCAGCGTTACTGACGCCAAGCTCCACTGGCAGTCGGACGCGACATATCTCTCCGTGAAGGTAGACCGTCATTCGAAATCCAAGAAGTCTCAGGCCACCACGCTCGAGATTTTCCGCATCAAGGAGAAGGGTGTGCCCGTCGAAGTCGTCGACACGATTAAGGACACGGTTATCAACTTCGCTTGGGAGCCTAAGGGAGACCGCTTCGTCATCATAACCACCCCCGAACCCGTCGGCCCTACTGCCGTTGCCCCCAAGACCTCGGTGGCGTTCTTCTGCCCCGAGAAGGCCAAGGGATCGGCCGTCGGTAACTTCAAGCACCTGCGCACCCTCGAGAAGAAGAACAGCAACGCTATCTACTGGTCTCCTAGGGGTCGTTTCGTCGTGGTCGCCACTGTAGCTAACCAGCAGAGCTCGGATCTCGAGTTCTACGACCTCGACTTCGAGGGTGAAAAGCCCGAGAGCGACAAGGATCTCACCGCGAACCTACAACTCATGAACATAGCGGATCACTACGGCATCACGGATATCCAGTGGGATCCTTCGGGTCGCTTTGTTGCCTCCTGGGCCTCCGTCTGGAAACACACTGTACGCTCTACCTTTACATATGACTTTACATATTAAGTGTTCGATGCTAACAACTGGTGATAGATGGAAAACGGATATCACCTCTACGATTTCAAGGGCGAGCTGCTACGGGAAGAACCAGTCGAAAAGTTCCGCCAATGGCTATGGCGGCCTAGGCCTGCAACACTCCTTAGCAAGGATGAGCAGAAGCAGATTCGCAAGAACCTCCGAGAATACTCCAAGGTGTTTGAACAGGAAGATGCGGAACGTGGTGCGTCTGCGGATCTAGCCGTGGTCGAGGCCAGAAGACGTCTACTGGACGAATGGCTGGCGTGGCGTGAGTCGGTCGAGGAGGAGCTCGAGGATGAAAGACTCGCGAGAGGCTTACCGAAGCCGGAAGAGGATGAGGCTAAGCAGGCGGAGAACGGCGAGGAGCAGGTGATTGAGGAGATAGTGGAGGAGGTGCTAGAGGAAAGCGAGGAGATTGTCCCGTAGGACTTGAGCACACTGCAAACTGCATATTGCATACTGCACACTCCACTACCAGGGGCGATGAGAGGCTGACAACTAGCGGCGTTCTGTGTAAAGGCATTTCATGAGGTATGCTGCCAGGTAGCATAAAAATGGCATCGGGGATGTCTGGTTCTTTAGTACCAATTAGGCAAGCTCTCGAAGCCTTGCTATGCTCATACCATACAATGTATTGTGATCACGCATTGCTCCGGTCGGATAAATCCTTTTCAAGATATGTACATGTGCTAGGGTCTTTGCTTGCGAAGGTAGTCTGTGCCGCTCTGTTAGCAGCGAGGCGTAGCAAGCGGGGGACAGCTCGAGTGGGCAGGTCGCGAGGGAGGAGGTGGGAGGAGCTGGTAGGACACCGTAGGAGGATCTTACAATGAGGCTGAAGGGAGCACATGGACTGAAACATTGAAACAATGAAACAGATCAAGCGCGTATGGAACGTGAGAAACATTTATTTTTTATCCCTACCCGACGCGATGCTGTCGAACCCTTGGAAGCTTTGTGGGATGCGATGAACTGGCGGCGGTGAAACAACCACAGCGCCTATTTCCGATTTCTTCGTGGCTGAGCCTTTTGGATTATGAGTTGTCTACGAAGTACGTCCTACGTATAAAGTCCCCGGCATTTTTTGCTACATAGTAAATAGTAGCTACCTTGCTGCCATGCTGCCATGTGGATAGTATAACCGCAAACCCACTTCGATTCATCTCGGACTGCGGACAGCTTTTTCTATTAAGGGCCAAGATCAAGGCAGGACTCGGCTAATACCTCGAGCACTAATGACGTTATTCAGGTCCTATCCAAGCATTCGAACTTGATGAAAACGAAAAGGTGTGTGTCAATTGTCAAGTAGAACAGACGGAATCTGCAGTGCTAAAAAGTCAAAGGACCGACTAGGGTTGAATGATTTGATTGGTGTTCGTTTACTCATGGCTCTGTACCTTGTAAATTTGCCCCCTATTTTTATCGTGTGGAACATCCTTTTAAGCGCCATTTCGGCAACAATTTTTAAAAGGGTAATTAGTGGGCTTGCTGCTGGATGTTGCTGGCTTTTGAGCCAATGGTAGAAATGTATGTGGAACCTAGCCCGGTTTTTAACTTGAGCCTCAAAAATAATGAGATATCGACAGCAACAATCAGGATGAACAGTCAGATGTATCTAATTCAGAGTATTGTAATTGATATATAGAGTTTTTTCGAATTTTTTCCACTGAGAAATAGCTTATATCTTAAGATTTAATGGTCGAGTTGGTAGTTTCTACTGAGCTTTGATTGGCTTAAAACTCTGGCCCGTGCGAAGTCTCCCCCCACTAATTACCCTTTTAAAAATTGTTGCCGAAATGGCGCTTAAAAGGATGTAGAAGCGCCAGACAAAATTTTTAGCGATTTGCAATCCTTCCGAGCCTGGCAACCCAGGGCTGGCTGGCTGGACTGGCTACCTCGGCGATACTTAGGGCTGGGTGCCTTAGGTATCGTATTTTTAGGGGAACATCGCCAGCTTATCTTAGCTGACAGTTGGCAGAAACGAGCCTACAGGTGGTAGACATACTGGATAAGCTGGATTAATTTTGGGTTGCAGCGGGTCGATTCCCCTGAACGAATAGCTCTTAGCCCTTTGAAGATGGGGGAAATGGAGGGTGGCCGGCGCTACGGTTACGCCAAGAGGAACGGTCTGATCTCTGTCTTGGTCGTCAGCCAGGCACAGGCACCACTGCACCAGTCGAGCCAGGCCACAGCTTGTATGCACCCACTATCTTTTACTTCGCAACCACAGCATCGTCCAAACTTCCAACTTCCAACTTTCAACTTTGTGCTTCTTTCCTCCATCGACACTTTGCATTAGGGGATCCGTTCGTTAATCCGGGGAAGCCGTCTTATTTACAGGATTTCAAGAGCAATCTTGATATTCGTCCATTCTTTTGAATCCAATACGTCCTTCGTTATCTTCGTCTCTCGCTTGCATTGCTTGCATCGCTCGCATCCACGCCCATTAAACGCTTACCTTCCGTCCCCCGCCAGCATCCGGAAAGTGAATTATCGTCTTCATAGTGCCACGGCAGCCTCACCTCCATAACGATACGATATAATCTAGACTACATCGGAATTGCAGCATATAAACTTTGCCGTTGAATTGTAATGTGTCTCACTCGTTAGCATTGGCATTGGAACGTTGAAACATTATCGTCGGTCCAACTACACACGCGGATACTTCGGCGATAAACAACACCACGCACATTCATTAATACCAACGACGCCAAACATCAGGATACGCAATCAATTACCTGACGTCGCTCGCTCTTTGCTACCAGAATATTGCTGCTATTTCCAATAGACATTTCCGACGGCAGGAATTAATTATCCGCCATTGCTAGTACCCGATCCGACGCATACAGCTGCTATATTATACCTAATCTAGGGGTCCGTCCTGCTAGGATTGTGAGACAATTGACAAGCCTCGTCTCACTCCACCACAACAACGCTGCCGCAGATCAGGGGTATCCCTTTGCGATCCTAACCTGCTTGAATTGGGAAGATCTCGAAACGACTGGTCTCGTCGTGATTCGCCGTACCATCTCATATACTCAAACATCTTCGTCTTTGCCGTTGCTATTCCTGTCTCCCTTGACGGGCTTCCCTCATTCCTTCGCCCTTGGCTTGAACTCAGACTCGAACGAGCCTGGTTCTAGATAATATATCGAGGACGACCGGATTGTCCGTATTGTAGTGGAGAGGAACCCGATCTTGTTTACTCCGCCAAATCATCACCAGCAAATTCATAATCGCTTCTCACTTTTCTCACCGCATATTCTAGACTCCAGCATCAATTCTTTTCGAAAAACCTCTCGATAGCCACCTGCTCGATGCTTGACCATGCGATCATGAGATACGGTGGAGGACATTCCGAGGGGGTAGACCTCGCCATTCCCAGTCCCGGTTCACCGCCCGGCATGACTTCATCCGCCATTACTTCCAGAGCGTCGTCGGTACGCTCCTTCAATTCCGACGGAGACGACGATGCAACAACAACAGACGTTGCTCATTTCGAAGACATCGGTCTAGATGACGACGTCACGATTGATTCTTCTCATTTCCGCCACGAGCAGATTAAATCGGCTCCGAATCCCTACAGTGCTTCATTCGCATCCGATCTTCGCGCCGCTTCCGCGAAGCACGTCGGCCCCAAAATCCACCCCCAATCCCGCGACCTAGCTCGGCCGCGGCCACCACTGCGTACTACGCCAACCTTTCCCGGGGCCCGACCCAACGGCCCGACCTTGACTGCACACTTCCGTGATACTACCACCCGTGGTCTTAGTGCAGGAGTTGGACCCGAACCTCAGACAGGTCCATTGCCATTGCGTGGCCTTTCGGTCAGGTCTGCATCCTCGACGAATCTATTCCGACGTCGCCGAAGCCCTAGTCCTAATATTCCCGCTCGGTCCCTCAGCCCCCGAAACTCTAGCCTTGTCGTGCCAAAGTCACGACGAAGCAGCTGGCAAACAGGCCGGGAACCGAAGTCGGCAATTGACCTAGAGAAAGAATGCGACGAGGATGACGATGATAACATTCCCGACGATCTCATACTTGACAATGTCCCGTTATCGCCTCGCCCGCCGACGGAACGGTCGGCCAGTCGACCGGGCTCAACTACTACATCTCCTGAAAGGCGACCGAAAGAGCGTGTCCGTAGCGTCGGAAACGGCACACCGCCGGTCGCTGCCCACCAGGGCTGCCTAAAGTCACCCACCTGGAAAACTTCCAATTCAGCATCTACTGACTCGCTTCAATCAGCAGCATCCTCGATGAAGGGCCGCGCGAAGAGTTGGACCGCGGCTATATCAGAGCTGAGTCCGGAGGCGAAGGCCCTTACAGAGAAGTTGGAGGAGCATGCGAATGAGCTTGATAAGCATGGTGTGCTTCATTCTACCTACGAACGCCCAGCACCGAAGCAGAGAGTGAAGTCTGCCCTCGCGGAACTACCTCCTCTTAGACGGACCAACATTATGATTGATCCTCTGCCCGTATCTAAGGAGAAAGAAGCGGTGCTCTCACGGACGAGGCCATCGTGGCTACCGCCGAAGGATCCCGCAGAGGAGAGGAGGCATATCAGAGAGTACCAAAGGATGATGGCAAGCAGCATCGAGGCTGACAAGAAACGAGAAGCTACCCGACGAGAGAAGGAGCGCACCAAGGATAACGCCGCCAAGACACTCATACAGATCTGGGAGGATGATATCCTGAAAAGATGGGATGCCGCCATTCGCGAACGACGAACCCGGGAACTTTGGTGGAAAGGCGTAGCCCCCCGCAGTCGGGGTACCGTGTGGTCTCGAGCTATTGGGAATGAACTAGGACTATCGGAGACTTCGTTCCACGCTGCCTTGGCGAGGGCTCGCGACGTGGAGGATCGTTGTGCCACCGGGAAAGCAAGCATCGAAGACGAACGCAAGATGGCTTGGTTCGTACAGATCAAGACGGACGTGGAAGAACAGACGGGGGTCGACCTCAATATTTTCCAAGTCGGCGCTCCGTTACATCAAAGCTTGATCGACGTGCTCCGCGCGTATGCTATGTATCGAAGCGACATTGGGTACTTGGCCGGTTGCAATGTGAGTTACTCGACACTGATCTGTTGCAGCTTGTGCGGCTTTGGACATCGTTATACTGACTTAGATGAACAGACTATTGCTGCGATATTGTTGCTCAACTTAGCTACGCCCACTTCAGCTTTCATTGCGTTAGCCAATGTTCTAAACCGCCCTCTCCCCTTTTCCTTCTGTGCTTCCGACATAGGAGCCAAAACGTCGGCGTACAACCTGGTTCTCCAGACCCTATCTACCAAGTCTCCACAACTACACAAACACCTAACGAGCTCGGAATTAGGTCTCGAACCTGATGGGTACCTTGGTGGTGCATTTGCGTCTTGCTTTACACGGCATTTTAGTCTTGACGAGTGCACTCGATTATGGGATGTCTACGTCTTTGAAGGAGACGCAATATTGGTCCGCGCGGCTGTTGCTCTACTGCTGGATTTAGAAATGCCCCTTCTCGGTGCTAGTACGTCGATAGAAGTACGAAAAGTACTAGAAAACAGGAGCAAGTCAGACCAGCAGGAGAAAGTTGAGGCATGGATGGCCAAACTTCGAGAGGCTGGCAAGTCGTGAATGCTCGTCAACGGACGAGATACACAGTTGGCTTTACATTTGCCTCTCCCCTCAGCGTGTTGATTTCGATATCGAGCGAAGCTTAATGTTTAACAATTTGATTAATGTTTATACATCATACGGCCTACCTGGCCCCTATCTTGGTGGCTCTATCCTTGAGATCAAGCGAGGAAAGCGAATGAGCTACCTAATCTAGAAGAGGAGGATAGGCAAACTGGAGGGAAAACTCTTATTAAGAAATGAATCAGTCATGAAACGAGATAGGACACGAGCATTTTGGGAGGTGACGAAAGAAGAATCTAGTGATGGAAAGAGGTTAATTGCTAGTTGTCTACTACATAACACCCACACCGCGCGCATTTCTCTTCTTCCATCCTCACACTTTTTTACTTTTACTTTCTTGGAAATAGGTGGTCAGCCTTTGTTTTCCGGCGTGGAAGCACCAGCTAGGCTAGTTAAAATTGAGGAGTTTATTGATTTCAGATTGAATTCCTGACTTGATTCCGTCTGAGTCCTATGCACGTGTGGACGTAGTGTATGAAACTACTGGAAGTATGTGACATTGTTCGATTTAGAGCTCTTGCTACTTTTACCTGGTGTAACTAGACCACGACGAATCTGACATTCAAGGTAGGATTTATATCATGCTTGCGTAGGTAGCTAAGTTGAATGAATACAAACTCGTTGAATTATGTGGTATCTTATCATAGTACATATATCTACCCGTTGCCATCAACCCTTATTTCTCGTGATATTAATCATAACATCGTTCACTTAGGCCAGCAAGCACTTAGCCAACGACGAACCCGTATTCATAGGTATACATTGCAATCCTTGCTTGCTTGCTCGCTTGCGTGTTGCCTAGTTTATAGCCAACATTTTATATCCATCCATCCATTCACGCCTCGTTTCCTTTAAGGGCAAACCCGAGATCCTCTCTCCGATCGTCTACGAGACGCCCCCATTCCAGCAGCAAGCGGAACATGTACACCTGCATATCCTCTTTCCGCAGCGACCGCAGCGCCCAGTCGCGTCCGGCCTGCGCGATCTCGTCCGCCTCGGCGAGCCCCGGTCCGCCTAGGTAATCCACGGCGCCCCAGAGGTCGCCGAGCCGCACGTCGAGCGGGACGAAGTGCCGCCACGCGTGCACGCGCTCCTCCCACCAGGTGCGGAAGAGCGCGGCGCGGTACGGCAGGGATCCGGACTTGAGGAAGGGTAGGAAGCGACCGCTGAAGGCTGCGCCGTCGAGGTCCACGAGGTGCCGGTGGTGCCAGTGCTCTTGGAAGTCGAGGGAGGGCGGGGGCTCGGCGGCAGGTGAGCCGTAGAAGGTGATGTGCTCGGCGGCGCAGTCGCGCTCGTCGCAGCGATTGAAGTTGCCGACGAACGAGACATTAATAGCGAGGCGGTCTTCTGCAAGGGCCACACTTTGTGAGGTATGTGAGGGTTCGGAGGACGGAGACGAGGAAGAGGAAGAGGGCGAGGAAGTGGAGGGTGTTAAGGCAGAACGCAGAGAGGAGATGCTAAGGTCTCTGCGGGAGGGAATCAAGTTAAAGAGGGATTTGGCCCTGACGGATAACTTTGCTCGGGATGCCATATGCACAAATCGAGCTCGCAGAAACGTCTGCCAGGAACCGTGGACGGCAAAGCCATCCGAGGAAGCACCGCGCCAATATACACTATTCAGCTTCTGATCCCACGGTATGGTCTTATTGTTCTCGATTTCAACCTTCTCCCCAAAATTCCACGGGCTTGGGTACAAGATGTCGGCGAAATTGTATAATCGACTCTGGCTAAAGACGGGGAAAAGAGTACGCGAAGGGGCCATAGCAGACGGCGACAGCAGAACGCCGTGCAGATAGGCCAAGTCGGGCTGGTGGCATAAGTCCCCTGACAAGGTCCAGTTGGAGACGAAGCCGTTTGTCATGTGCGGAGCGGAGCAATCCAGACACTCGGCTTTCCGATTCCACCAGCGATACTTGTTCACGGGGGAATCGGCAGGACAAGTCGGTAAGATCCACTCGTAGAAGATCTGGCGCTTGGATCTCCCCACAAACCAAGGCGACTGTTCTTTCCAGATGCTCTCATCCGCACCCAGGTAGTCCTTGGCCCAAGGTGGATTTTGAGCACCGCCAAACGAGAGTAGACTCTGCTTCGTGGCCAACCTCGCCCTCGCTTTGAGTCCTTCCTCGGTATACGCATTCATGCGATCGAGGGGGACTGAGACACGGCACTCATCATCCAGATTGAATGCAAGCTGCATATCAGGTAGCCAGCGCGCAAAAGGTTCCACCATGTCCTTGGTAACGTCCATCATCCACCTATGCGTGCCGTGAATGTGCGGGGAGATGTCGATCTTGCCGTCCTCAATAAGGATACCGCCCATAGAGAGCGATGGATGTTCTAGCAGATGCGTAGTCCTCTGGCGTAGGACAGACGGCAAGGTACCCCAGTACGGGAGGAGATCTACATGAATCTGATCAAAGGTGTCGATGATGGGGGAATTCACAGAGGTAGCAAATTCGTACCACTTGTCAAAGTTAGGGGGTGGCGGTATACCGTAGCGCCGTCTATATTCCGAGATGGCCGCTTCGAGAGTTTTGCTTTTCCCGGCGCCGGCTATCCAGGCATCCGACTCGCGTCTCAAATCAGCGATGATTGGAGCGGGCGTAGGACGGAATCCTCCAGGGCTCATAAATAGCGTCTGGCAGAGCACTAGGAGAAACGCGACCAAGGCAAACAGCCCGTATCGGTTCCTGGAGATGATATTGTCTCCGGAAGAGGACGGGAGCTGGAAAGTGGCAGCTCTGCCTAGATGGAGCAAGATACCCGCTCCTAGGAATAACCCAACCCCTGTTATAAGACCCCACCAGTTGGACCAGACCTTGATCATCGTTCCATCCATGATCCTCCATTGTATGTAGACAAAGATGCTTGATGTTGTAAGCAAGACGCTTACCGACGTGGGGTGAACGTAGCCAAGGAGGTGAACACCGGATACGATGCCGACGGTCACAGCCAGGCTGTTGACTACCAGGTCTCCTACAGCAAACCAGGACAGCAGAAGATTCCATCGGAAATTGGCTCGATCAAAGGAAGACCACACACCCAGGAAAGTCAATACCGCCGCAGACGTTAGGAACAGGGTACCCAGGAAACCCCAGGTCCTGAACTGTCCGTCCCCGCCCTGGCGCAGCTTCGCAACGTGGGACACAACCACAGCATCGAGGGCCAAGGTGACGAGTTGCGCGAGAGGGATGAAGCGCTCAATGTGCGGGCTGGCGGGGCAGATGGCGCCGGTGGTGCGTTCCGAGAGGAGAAGCGTATCGGTGGCGGCCAAACCCCACAGCAGCGCGACTACGGCATATCTCGTTAGGGCCGAGGAAGCACCCGGGCGCCCTTGCGCATCGTGACCATTTCTCGGCAGATGTAGGGGTCGTAGGTCGAGGAAGTCGTAGACGGCGAGGAAAAATGGAAGAAATGCCTATGGAGGAGAATTAGCAGCCAATTTCCTAGCTACTTCGTCGCGGACGGTTGTTCAAAGTGCATACTTGTAGTCCATCCCAAGAGCAGTGGATGGTACGAATAGTTCTCCAATATAGTACGGTGCGGGTGACGACACAGAAGAGCAGCAGCGCGAAAGAGGGCGAAAGAGATCGGAGTCGAAGCGGAGATTTTATGATGTCGGCGAGGAATGTCTTTGTAGAAGGGCTACCATCGGACAGAGGCACGTAGCGCGAGTCGGTATGGATTATATACTTGGCATAGGCGGGAAGGGCGAGACCGCAGAAGAGAAAGGTCAGGATGGAGAAGTGGAAAGGTCGTTCTACGGTTAATGTCAGCGTACTCGTATGCGTATTATGTAGAGTTTATGGGTAGGTAGACGAAAAGGTGATAGACAAGATAAGCCGTACCGAAAGCTGCGCTTTTGTAATATCGAGACCAGACGAACGCAGTGCTTAGGCCAAGGATGCTGTCACGCGCGTCGAGTTAGGCAAAGTTTATACTGTTGGGACGAAAGATAAGACGAAGATGGGACGAAGATGGGACGAATATCTTGGGACGAATATTAGAGCCGCTATCAGTGTCTCACTTACCATGAGGCTACGAGGGCAGGTTTCTGTCGCCACGACGCCATCTTCCAGAGCGCGATAGTTTTAGGTGTGCGCCTTCTTGTCTGCGTACTGGAGGGGGTGGAAAAGGCTTCAATTCATCATAGTGCGTAGTTGGCTTGGTGGATCATGCATCATGGTAGGCCATAATGTGGAGGACGAAGAGCGAAGAGCTAGTATCGTGACGGTTTCGCGACGCAGGCTGGCAGAACGATAAAAAGCCAAGACTTTTGACATTACGAAGGAAATAGTGCTCATGCCTTGATTCTATGGACGGCTGGACGGCTGGACGGCTGGACTAACAGAGACGGTAAGGCTTAGGCTTACAGAGTAGATGCAGGCCAGACCGGGGTTGAAAGCGTAAATGCGACTCTGAGAAAAAGATTTATTATTAGCAGAAGCACGCCTAAGGAGATTCTTCTCCGGGTCTTGGCACTTGGAATTCTAGCCTTTCACCTGCTGCCACCTGTGAAATCCACGATGCAACCCCTTTTTTATAAGTGCAACCCCCACGTCACTCACCAAATCACCTAAGACAAGATGTCTCGTCGGGATGTATTCCGTATGTGCTTCAGGTCAAGACTGACCTTGCACACTCTCGGCTAGACAACACCTTGATAGAATACAATCTGAAATCTTCCATTATTCGAATTGATGACGGGGTCAATGTCATCCTCTAGATATACGCTCCACGGACCTAGCAACTTGGCCTCTGAATCCCTCGTGACATTATTGGAGTCCGGCCCGATGATTTTGTTGAGGTATCACGATCCGATGGCCTTCCGCACCTACGCACCGGATGGCGCCCCCTATTGCGCCCCCGAAACAACGTCCAGTGTAAATCCCCTAGTCCTGCCGAAGCTGTCGAGCGATTGAATGATGGCCGCCTGTCGTTACCCCGCAGCACCGAGATGTTGCCCCACGTAGATCCGGTTCCGTTCGCATGCCAGTTGATCTGCGCCCACGTTCCTAAGAGGCGTTCCCGCCCAGGTTCATGGAATTTCCCCGCACCACCCGAACCCGAAACGTCAGACACACGACGACGAAAGCGGAGAACCACGGCGGAATTTGTAACGACGGCATGACAGCAGCCAGTGAGTACTACCTGTGTGATTCGGCCGGTTTGGGAGGTATGTATACCATCTTGTATTTCTAGGGGACGTACCTAGTCATGGGTACTCTCGCGAACTTTCGTATGACAGCTATTGACAATACATAATGGGTTAAATCTACCCATACCTACCTACCACGTACCAAGACTCGAGTGTTTATTATTAGACTCGCGCGGTATACGCCAGTTCCTCTCCTTGCCTACACTAGCACCTCGTCAGATGTGCTACGTAACGCAGTGTAGCTTCGTTATTTACTTGCGTTGGCGACCATCCTTTGGACATCGTCGAGTACAATCTCGCTTACAACTCGACTAGGAGCTCTTCGTCTAGGCTGCTCATATTTCTTCTAACTGCTTACTTGAACGCTGATGCCGCACTAAAGACTCTAGGAGGCACAGGTGGATAATAGCTCGGCAGTTAATGATGGATGATGAGGTGCTCGATGGAATATCAACTTATCATCACCAATGGTACGCAACATCGAACGTGGCTGCGAGGAACAAATAAGTAAGCCTCCTGAAATACAGAGGAGGGCTTTTCTGAAGCCAATACAGTCGGCCGCATGACCAAATGCAAGATATGTCGTACATACGGTAGCAAGCCAGAGTAAGTTTGTAGGCTGTGGTGATTTGAAATGGATATCTTTTCTGTCCTCCCGTGTGTCTGAGTGCTTGACGGTTGAAGACAACGTAGCACAAGGCAGCACTAGTAATAAATCGGGGGTTGCATGAGTCGTTTGTTACTTTTAATGGCACTTTACTTGTTATGAACAAGCTGTATTCAGCCTGATAGGAAGGGTTTGAAAATGTATACGACCCTTAAGAGACTGACTTCTACCACTACAAACCTAAAAACGCCCGTCCTTGTCAAATTGCCTGTTCTATCCTTACCTATCCACAGTCACCCATACTCCCCCTTTAGCAGCTAGAGAGATATGTAGGTATTCACGATATGGTCGTGGGGGGTTAGGCGGTTTCAGCACAGAATACTCCTGTAGGAAGCGTGCGATGACACAGCCTGCTTCGGCCTGAGCTAACGACTGACCTGAGGGATCTCGATGTCAGCTTTTAGTTCTCAAGTGGCAGCATAAAGTCAAAGAAATATCGGAATAAGTCAACAAGGCTTTACCTGGGCAAATTCTAGGACCAGCATTAAAGGGTAAATACTGAAAAAGAGGCTTAACTGTCTCCCAGCGCTCAGGGCGAAACTGGTCGGCATCATCACCCCAAATGTCTGTCCGGCGGTGGGTCGAATAGATTATAAATCCAACCTCGCCCCCTTTAGGTATGAAAACTGGTGCGCTGCCGTCAGGTCCACCTCTAACAGGGAGCGTCGTGTCCTTGATTGCGGCACGAAGGCTCTGTGGTGCGGGAGGATAGAGACGCAGGGTCTCTTTGATAATATAGTTTAGGTAAGTAAGGTTGCGTACGTCCTCGTACGTAGGCAAGCGACCATTAAGGCTGTCCTGAATCTCGTGCCGGAGACGTGTCTGTACTCGAGTATTTTCAGCGACGAGGCGGATTACCGAACTTATCAAAGAAGCAGTGGAGGCGCGGGCTGCAAACACTAGTGTTCCATTAGCGAGAGACACGAAGCGGCCGCAGCCCGGCAGCTGGAGACCAACACATATTTAACACGTGGCTACTGATCTCTTCGGCGCCGAGGCCCTCGTTAGCCAATGCACCGAGGAAGGTGTAACGTGGGTCATCTTCTACCACGCCGTCGTCGATAGCCCATCCAAATCGATGTCCCGCTGCGGCGCCTTCGGGATGAAGCGTATCGGCTGATCTATCGCATAGAAGCTCGGCGCCAACGTCGAGAGTCTAAACAACTGGATAGTGAGAATTCGGTACATATTGCACGCGTCAGAGTGACTGACAAATCGAAAGACCCATTCCTGCACATCCAATAACTTCCCCTGACCGACAGGCATATGGTTCATCCAAACCTGGAAATGCTTCTCGAACAAAACGACGTCAGTAAACTGCTTGCGTGTTAGGTTGGGCCGAATCGTGGCCCGCGCATGAGCCCAGGCGTCTCCATCGGCGTTGAAGATGCCGACACCTAACAGATCTGCCATGACGTCTCGGCGGCGTGAACCTATCTCGAAATCACCGAACTGGGTGGCTAGGATGGCTTGCAGATTGCGTGGGTCGTTGGTAAGGAAAATAGGTTGACCCATGACCAGCATAGAGAAACTATTTCCGTACTTGGCGAATAAGTTATCGTGGAGATTTTGAAGGTGCCGCCCCTTTGCACTGGCTCGGACGATGTTGCATGTGTGGTATATGCCCAAGATGGGGTCAAAACGCGAAGCATTGACAGGCGGGAGACACCCGTGATCGCGGGAGAAGGCCTTTCGTCGCCGTTCAAAGTCGATACGCCTCCATGCCCAGTAGAGTAACAGTGCGACTGTTGGGAGCGCAACAAGTAGGTCTAGCATGCTAGCAAAGAGGAATTCAATCCTGCCGAAGGTAACATTAAGACGTTGCATCTCAGAGCTGGGGAAAGAGGCGAAAGCTTTCCTCACTCCTTTGTGCTTTCCGAATGATCACTGAGAGGAAGTAAGGGAGGGTCGGATTCTTGATCACCAACGAAAGGAAGAAGGATGAACCCCTTGCTTAAAGACTCGAAATGTTATGTGTAAAGTATGATTCAATTTTCGGCTTTCATTTATCAAGTTCTCATGTATATCTTCCTGAATATGTCGTAGCTAGTATGTGAACCTAGTGCTTGAGGCATATGAAAACAAAGCTAACGTCTCCATCACTAGAAATATATGATAGCAACATGTCCCAAAACCAGAACCAGAACCAAACCCAGAGTGCTAAGAGCGTCCGCTTCCAACTCGCCATCCTCGCTCTCAGTGTCGCCACAGTGGCTGTCGCTCTAGACGGCACGAGCCTTGCTGCTGCTATCCCTGTGAGCTATCAGCTATTAGATCGTTCTAACAAACTGATCATATGATTAATATTTCCTCACCACCATGTCAGACAATTTCAGAGTCGATCTCAGGTTCTCAGGTAGAAACATTCTGGGCTGGGGTCTCGTACTTGCTTGCAAGTACTTCATGCATTTTCCTATGGATTTCGCTGAGCGATGCACTCGGACGCCAGATAACTGTGATCATTGTCCTAATGATCTTGGTGGCCGGTTCGATCGTGTGCGCCACGGCAACGAGCTACAGTATTATGATTGCAGGCCGAACTATTCAGGGCGTCAGTAGTGGCGGCGTATTAGGACTCACCATGGCCGTGATAACCGACCTAGTGCCGCTCCTAAAACGAGCTCGCTATCTTGCTCTGATAAGTAGTATCTTTGCTATTGGGAGCATCGGAGGGCCGATCATTGGAGGTGCCTGTGCTGTGTCCGGACAATGGCGATGGCTATACTGGTCAGTCTCTCGCCAAACAAGCATGGTTTGGGTACGATGATATTAATAGTGAATTAACCAGGCTCAACCTCCCAATTGCAGGGTTATCACTGATTGGCGTTGTTCTTTACCTGAAACTTGATCGCCGCGAAGCATCCCTCGTCACCAAACTGCGAGAAACAGACTGGCCGGGTCTTGTCCTATTCGCGATTTCCGTTACAGCTCTTCTGGTCCCTTTAACCTGGGGCGGAATCCAGTTCCCTTGGGGTAGTTGGCACACAATTGTGCCTATAGCGCTCGGTCTTGCCGGTATCGTAGGATTTGTCTTGTATGAGGAGTATATCACGAAACGGCCGTTCCTCCCGCTTTATATCTTCCGGAATTACTCAACTTCTATCATCTATATCGGGAGCTTTATCAACGGCATGCTTCTATACGCTCAGGTGTACTACATGCCCGAGTACTTCCAAGCCGTGAAGCTCTATTCGCCCCTGATCGCAGGCGTCGCCGCCCTGCCCGGTTCACTAACTGCGATTCCTTGCGCCGCCTTTACGGGAGTCATGGTAGATAAGACTGGCCATTATCGATGGGCCGTGTGGACGGGCTGGGCCCTTGCTACATTTGGGTTTGGAATCATGTGCCTTCTAGGTGTCAATACAAGCGTGCCTGCATGGATATTTATTCGGATAGCTGCGGGACTTGGTACCGGTATGCTCCTCCCGGCACTCAACATTGCGCTGCAAGCTTCAGTCCCACAAACCGACGTGGTTATGGCCACAACCATGTTTCAGTTTCTTCGCGACTTCGGACACACGGTAGGTGTCAGTATCGGCAGCTCTATTCTCGATAACGTTGTGAAAACGCAACTTCACAGGCCCGATGTTGCGTCAGTTGTACCGGCAAACCTCACAGATATGACCGCTGTTACGCTCATCAGCGAAATCAAGAAAATGTCTCCCGACTCTGTTGAGGCTTTGGCACTGCGTGGTGCGCTGGCGCGGGCGTTTGAAGTGATTTGGGCGACTATGTGTGGCCTGTCTGGGTTTGGTTTACTGATTCATCTCGTTCTCAAGGCGTACGATATGGATCAGGAAATTGCCACTGACCAGGGATGGGCTCAGCAGGATCCGGCTGGTAACACCAGGGTGGTGCTGACGCAGAGCCATGTTGAGAAATGATGCAGGTAATCCCACTCAAGTGCGGTGGAAAAATTGAGTGTGCTCGTAGGTAACATATGATGTGGAGTACGTCCAAGGTTGTGCACTGAGCTCCCTTAGAATCGAATAAAGTAGTAGTCTGTGAGAAGAGAAACGTTTAATACCATTATACATGGAAAAAGAAAGATAGGACAGGCAAACAACGATGCTACGTCCTCTCAAGCACAGCAAACTGCATCACATCATTTTGATCCGCGTATGCTCGGGACTTAACCACCCCTCTTCTTCTAATCCTATCATATATGATGTGGCTCACTGGCATCTTCTACGCATTGCAGTAATTCAAAAATCTAGTTTGGTCGTAAGTGAGAGGTTGCTCGTCACGGGAAGCAACTGTCGTGCGCTTGTTTCCGCCTGCTCATCAAGTTTCACTGCTATAAAGGGGGATGGAGCTGCTTCAAGACTTCATGGCCATGAATGCTTTCGATGGCTAGATTGTGAAGGAGTTGACTTGAGAGTTACAGGAGTTGTGTTGTCTAGCATGGATGATGATAGGGGTTCCTGTAATGGAAGCGGTGTTTGAAAAGCCGTTGGAGGTATCGGTGCTTGACCAGATTCTAGGATATGTGCCTCAGAGTCGCCGTAAAGAACTCTGAGATGATGATGGAAGGCCTGGCCCTCGTATCTCACCGATATCTTACACCTATCCTTCTGTCCATGACCTAACAAGTATTTTGTTCTGGACTGCTTATAGTGGAAAGTCAACGATTGGACTCTCCGCCTCAGCAACCCCATTTTAGATCTATTTATTCCTTGCTTTCTCCGTGAATATTCGCTATATCTTTATCACTCCCGACTACACTATATTTCAAGATAGTACTATCTATTGACTCTTTCAATTAATACCAAAGTCGAAGCAATGTGACAAGCCGCCATAGCGGAACAATCTTGTCAAGTAGGATAAGATAACTGCCTAGCTTTAGCCCTAACTTTTACTCTTTACTAGTTCAAAGTTCTTTGAAGTTTTCCAATTATCTTTATTACATACCTAAGTAGGTAGCTATCAGCACGAAAATCATAAGGACGCTCCAATTTCAAAAATGAAATTAAGAATTAAAAAAAAAAAAAAAGAAATACAAGAAATTAAATAACAGTGGTGATCGCCTCGCCTCGCCTCCACGCCATTGACAATGGCCTAACTGTAAAGAGAAAATTTCACTAGACTAAGCGTACAGTTTCCCATTTCGAGCCTTTGAGAAAGAAATCCTTCGGTGGTATTACTTTTCCCAACTTGGCATTATCATAGGTCAACATAACGCGATTCTTTTCATCAATAAAAACGATCCAATCTTCCTCGGTAAGGCTGGTGACTGATCCTGTGAACGATTCGAGCCAATCTTCATCGGTAAGGCCGACGGTTGATGATGTGATCCTTTCGGAGAATGGGTTATAATGGAAACCCCCAATTCCCGCCCGTTCGTACTTTCCGTCCCCTACGGAGTGAAGAATGATGATCATGTAATTGTCTTCATTCCCAGAGAACCTACCATGGCATGGTATTACCAACCCCAATTTGCAAGACTCAGGAGCATAGTCCCCGTCGAAGAATATAGGGCAACCGAGGAAGACATCGGAGCTGAGAGAGAATGTTACGACAACTCTGCACGGCAGTCGAACCCGGGACAACATCTTTGTTCGAGGATCTTTAATTGTCTGATATGTATTAACTCGACGAAACCGTAATGGAACAGTGAATGAGGTGATCCGTATCTCTTCCGGATTCACGTAACGAGAAAGTGTACCCGACTGACGTTCGAGGATGAAACTGTGCAGATCTATAATTCCATCCCCATGGGGGATATGTATCTGGACAATGCGTTCGGTTGGTTCTCTCTCGCATCTATTTTGGTCATGATCCCCTACCGGGCGAGGTTGAAGGTGTAGTTGGAAGTCTCCCGAACCAAAATCCTGGACCGGACCACGCCAGCCTAACCATGACCAGGAGGGCAGATTCTCCCTTCTATGGGCAACAGATTGGTGTTTCCATAACAGACCGATGTATGTCTGTCCCTCTTTGGAACCTCCGAGCAGCTTCAGTGGATTTCCCAAGAGGTGGGACACCGGTCCATTTTCGCCAAATGCGCTCGACTCGTAGTCCTTTAGGATACCAAGGAAAGCATTCAGGCCGTCGGAATCATGAGACAAATTTCGTTTGCTATACTCTTCAATATGTGACCAGATCTGCGTGTAGGAATTCTGATGCGAATGTGCAACTGGAGGAGCTGGAGGTATCATCCAGATGAATGGATCCGTTGAATGGTGATATGTCTGTGTCTCTCTTCTAAACTCCTTATTGCAGAGAAATAGCACTTCATTTTCCGTGAATATGAGTCGCCTTTTAGAGAAGTACCCTTCTTGGTAAGTCCATCCTCGCGTAGCCCACACACTGGACTTGATGTTGTCTGATCCGACGTTTGATATTTCGACCAGGGATGTCTCATCAATGGTTATGAGATTTTGATGGCGTGGTTGGACGGCGGGAGATTTGCAGGACGGCTTGCCAACGACCCCTGGCAACTTAACACAGGAACTATCCCCGGAGGCTGCGATTATCGTAACGCAGGCATTGGAGTAAATCAGATTCATCTGCCGGATCATTGATTCTTTTTCTGGGGAGTTTTCTTGCTGGTCGATACACTAAGATGGAGCTTTAGTTATCTGCCAAACCTTGCTATAGTCATGGTGACTTACGTATTGATCAACCCATAGGTACTTCCAACCAAGTCTTTTAGTGACGGTGATGGCATCTTGGACGACTGGTAGAAACTTTTCTTGAGTACACTGGCAAGAAGACTTGGGGCCCCAAACATAGGATAACGCTAGGTATTCACAGTCTTTTGGTGCGTCGTCGATCTTTTCCGTGTTGACATTGATGACACGAAGTCCTGCGACTTCTGCCCTATTGGACTGGCATTCTTCATGATTATTGAGGCACTCCGTTAATTTCGCTTTGAAGAAGTCGAAGGAGATTTCAGAAGGTTTCAACTGTCTGGCTCCTGCTTTGGTATGGTCTGTGGACCTGTGTGCTATGAGAAAGCGGGTATAGTCGTGGTCGTCGTTGCCTCTTATCATGGTATAGTGGTCGTTGTCCCCTATTCCTATTTTCGTCGAATTGGTCCCAGGGGATCGAACTGCTAGTTTGACTGATGGAAACTCATAGCTGCACTCTTTACCCGAGCCGTGGGCTTCCAAACATACATTCAGCAATTGGTCGCCTTGATCGCCTTGGTAGACTGGGTTGACAAGCTGCCCAACAAGGTGGCAGACAGGACAAGTAGATTTGCAGAGCTCAGTACGAGACTTGTTTCTGAAGGTGTGAACAATTTCAATCTCGCGGTTTCTGGGGAACTGTGCCGAGTGTATGAATTTATCGGGATTCTTCCAGTTCTTCCTGTTCTCCCAGTCTGGAAGATTTGCCCAGTCTACCTTGCGGCATCTTTCGCAGAGATCCAGATTTTGCATCATCATTATTACGGGAAATAGGCACAACAATAGGCACAGCAATAGAAAGAAGAAAAGAGATTAGATGCATGGAACTAGATTTGGAAGTGAGGGGAATGGTGGTACATGGGCGAGCACAGCCCAACAGAGCCTTGTCAAGATACAATGGTAATAGGATATACAAGCGAACACAGCCCCGACAGAACCTTATCAACATACAATGGTAATAGGATATACAAGCGAACACAGCCCCGACAGAGCCTTATCAACATACAATGGTAATAGTAGAAAACAAACCCCGAGATTAACCGAATTAATTAAACCGGTTCTAAGCGGCTCCAGTAAGATGGGCAATCAATTATATTGGTTCGGTAAGACACAAGTCTTTTTGGGTGGCTCAACTTTGCTTGTAGGGACATGTTTCGCATATAAATTTCTTTGTGACACAAGTCCCCCCTTTTCTTTTCCTCCCCTAACTTACACCAACCTGTTTTCATTTGACTAGAGCTTAATTTATCAGGTGCGTAAAGAAAAGAGAACAAGAAATGAGAAACAAAGCAGCTAGTTTGTTAAACACTTATAGTAAGTGCTAAGCTTCCCTTGAGCAGCGCCCGATTAAGCTTTATTAGAGTGGCGAGGGCAACTTGCAAGTGATCTAAGAGATGCGGTAAATAGGTAGGTATTTGAAATGGAAACTCAAATGCTTGATAGATTTTAAACCCTTATTCACCGGCGTTGAGTGTATTAACACCATCACCATGGGCGTCACGAAAAGTGCGAGCTAAAACCAAGAAAAGCCAATGCGATCTAACAAGCATTGGTTAAATATAGGTGACCGTGTCATGAGACATGTGGATGAACTCAACTGCCTTTAATGTAAAATCGTTCCTAGTTAGTGTGACCGCCTGGACCCAGCCAGATTGGTTCCCGGGTCGAACCAAAATACATACCTAAAGTAACCCTTCAGGAATTGGTTGACACTATGCTATTCCTGTGATGTATGAGTTGAAGTCTTAGGCAGCCTGGGATGGTTTCATTCTAAAGTATTGCATGTTTTTAATGCAACGATATATTGAGTGGTCGTACTTAACGTCTTACTGGAGCTCAAGATATTAAGAAAATCTGCGAGCATCTTGTCAATGCAAAAGTCTGAGAGAAATCTGCGTTCATCTACCTTGTCTATCGATATAGACATTAGCACAGAGAAGCGCCTTTGTGACAGTCCCAGGAGAGTGGCTTGCAGAGACGGTGCCTTGACTTTGGGTAGGGATGCTCCAGCAGCGAGACAAGGTATATACGATTTCATTAAGCTAGTGCGTCTCTATTCAACCTGGCTTAACCATCCTCCCTGACAGTTCGCTGGGCTTCAAGCGCCACCAAAACGATGTTCATTCGGGCATCTTGTGTCGTACCCTCAGGCGCGCTGAGGTTCTTGACAGACATATTTGGATGTCGAGCTTCTCAGTACGCATACTGTAAGCCGCCCTGCCGAGCCGATTTCTTGTTCGTAGCCACGAGCCAGAAGCGGAGGACCCAGGCGGCGGCGATGGTGCAGAGAGCGAAGGCGCAGTTAGCGGACATGCCGATGAGGTAGCGGGGGCCGTCGCTCTTGGGGTAGAGGTAGGCGGTGTAGATATAGGAGGCGTTGGCGACGACGTTGACAAGAGACAAACTGACGGCCTTCTTTTCGGGCGTCTGGCCCAGCGTCGCCGTCACCCAGCCCAGGATCATCGAGTTGACCGAGTAAGCACCGCCGGCAAACAGGAAGCAGGCGATGTAGCGCGCCGCCGTGTTCATCGTCACGCATGAGATCAGAAACCCCGTCAGCGCCAGCCCCATCCCGCACGTGATGTGCCACGTCCGCTCGTTGAAGCGCCCCGAAGACTTAGCCATCGCGAAGCCGAACACGCCCGAGACCAGGTACGGCGGACACGTTAGCACCAGCGTGATGGTGCTGTCGAACCCGAGCGACCCCACCACGGTCGGGAAGAAGTTATTAAAGCCTGCACCCAATTCGTCAGCTGACTGAATTCGAACTGGTTCGTCTCCGTGGATGATCTGTCTCTGAGCGAGACGATAGTGACTTACCGCAAGCGCTGAGATGCATGTTCTGCATGAAGGCCAAGAGGTACAACCTGGGGTCCTTGAGAGCCTGCACGAAGCCAGCACGAGTGCCCTTGCTTTCTTCACCGCCGACGGTATCGCGCACCATACGATCGTGGGCTAGTTGGCGCTCGTCCGGGGACAGCCAGCGTGTTGTTAGTGGCGCGTCGGGCAGCATCGCCATGCCAACCATCGCGACGCCGAACGTCACCGCGCCCTCGATAATGAAGAGCCACTGCCATCCACGCAGGCCATGCGCGCCGTCGATCGTCTCAAACGTCGCGGCCGCGATCAAGCCCGCAAACGCGGTGGCGAAGATGTTGCCTGAATAGAGCACGGACAGGCGCGTGGCGATCTCTTTTCTCGTGCTACGAGAGTACGCAAAGTTAGCCCCGATGAAATAAAGACTGGTAGAAGCGGTAGTGCTTTCGGCACCTTCTATGAAAAAAGATTCAGGGGGATGTTGTGTAAGATATTACTGATATCATGGTGGTGTGGGAGATGGGGTTCGGGGTTCGAGTCTAGCTCGAGGTAAACTGACTAAAATATAGAAAGCATGTATAAAGCTCCAGGGTAAAAGGGCGCCTCCGCTATTCCGAGGAAGAAGCGAACAACTACCAAGCCTATAGAATGTCAAAATCAGAATACGCAGACTTGAGATTCCGAGGTGATCATTATCGCACCCTTGTAGTCTTTCACCATTGCCGTGAGAGCAGATACCGTAGCCCACGCCATCATGCATACGCACATGTACAAAGAGGGCCGAATCTTGCCAGACGACATTAACATGTTGGATGGAACTTGCATAATCAGATATCTGAGGTCCATTAGTGGATCAAAGGCAGCCTGCAAGATACGGCAACATACCCCACGAACAAGATCGAAATACAAGTGTTGTATTGCGATCCTTCCAAACCAAGATCCTCTTCCAGGTTGTCTAGGCGAGCATTTGCAATCGCATTTCGGTCGAGCTAGTTTTTATCGCCGCATCAGCAGATGTTGCTCGAAGGGCTGGTGTTGCTCGAAAGGGCTGGTTTGCATGCTATTTCTTAATAGGGGAAAGGGGGATGAGACAGAACGAAAGGACATATTTACATAGTTCATAAAGTACATGGCCCACAGGATAGGCATAATTCTAAAATCAAGCTTCCTTACGAGAGCGATCTCCTTTGGGTCGGTTTTCTTCACGGCGCCCGAGTAGTCGCCGCCTGAAGCGGTTGGAGACTTTTCCAGGTCCGCATACTGGAGGGATTCGACCTGTTTTACTTCAGGCATGTCGTTAGAGAAGCGCTTCTCGGCCGTCGACATAGCGAAGAAAATACTCTGCGATGACGTGATTGTTACTACTCGAATTGAAGTCCCCTAAGCTGGTCTGAACGGAAGAAAAACTTGAGTAGGAAACTGGACGACTAAGGCCTATAAACAGACTGGACGACGAAGGCTTATAAGCAGCAATCGCAAATCCACCTGGCCGAGAGGCTAGAGCTTGGGGTTGGAGACGCGTCGCCCTCCCCATGGGGTTGCTGGGTGGGCCGGACAAAGCCAAGCCCGCGCCCCCGGACTACGATCCCGTGGAGGACAAGCGCACCTGATGGTCTGGGGAACTCTGACTAGATTTTGCGGGGAACCTAGTCTTATCGAATGATTTCGAGGCTAAACTTGTGGCCGGACAGGTTGAGGTTGGCAGTTTCATTACCTAGTACTAATCGCCGAGGTTGGGATGACGTCTATCTGTCTACCTTAAGTGCCTAGGTACTCTAGGTAGGTATGTACCTAGGTAGGTATGTTGGTAAGTGTACATTAAAGAGGTATCAGCATAGATAGATGTTGCAGATGGTTAATATAAATGCGGTCATTAGATGATTTCAGCCTGGCAGTAGAAGACACCCCTATTAAAGGGTTGGATATGCTACTTATCAGGGCGTTACAGGAATTCGATTCCATTAACGAATCAGCCACGGTGTGAATCAAATCTCACTCATACACACTATTCTACGATCTTCATCTAGAATTACACGAAGCTGCGTGTTCCCCTGCCCCTTTTTGGTGCTGTGGGGTATGAAAGGTTCCTTCTGGAGTCTCTCAAGGTACAGCTCATATGCTGGCATGTAGACTCGGACGAACTGGATAACCTCTTCGTCCGTCATCCCCGTTCCCTTGGCTTTCCTTAGTGCGTGTTCCTGCTGCAACCGCCAGCGGTATACGTTGGCGAGTTTCTGGGTGTCCAAGTGGACTAGGTAGTCAAACCTTGCCGGGCCCAGGAAGCTTGTGTTGTAGCGCCCGAGATTTTCGTTGATCGCCCGCAGGTGCTCTAGCGGGTGTTCGCGCAGCACTGCGGTTGACGGCAGTTCCTCCGCGGCGCCGGGAGGAGTTT
This sequence comes from Hypoxylon perforatum, assembly GCA_028571165.1. Classification (NCBI taxonomy): domain Eukaryota; kingdom Fungi; phylum Ascomycota; class Sordariomycetes; order Xylariales; family Hypoxylaceae; genus Hypoxylon; species Hypoxylon perforatum. Next base: position 178,932 of record JAOXNQ010000001.1, read on the forward strand.
GTTGTTGTCTGCGGGCCTCGTCCCATTTCCGCTCGAGCTCTGCCTCTGAGAGCGCCTGGAACCCGACGCACCAGCCCTCAAAGATAAGCACATCGATCGGCGGCTCGCCTGTGACGCGCTGCCACTCGGAAATGGGGGCCCGGTCGCCCTCGCCGTCGAACCGGCTCTTGTCGAACACGGGCACGGCTACGACGCCGCCGGCCGCTACGGCTCCGAAGAATCGCTCCGCGAGTGCTTCATCGTGGGTCCCCGGCTGGCCGCGGTGGCGCAGCAGCGCGTTTGACGCGTTTGCGCGGCGAATGCGGACCAGGGCTTCGTGGGTGTGGTAGAGATCGTCCAACGACAGGACCACGACCTTGGCACGATGTCGGGTTCGGAGCGCAACCGCTAGGCTTTGGGCCCAGGTGGACTTGCCAGAGCCTTGCATGCCCGAGAGACCGAGGACGAACGGTTTTGGTTTATTCGGTGACCGTTGCTGTGCCTGGTGTGCCTCGAGCTTATGGACGACATGGTGCAATACGTCGTCGATGGCGCTCTTGGATATTGGCATGGCGGTATTTTGTGCACTCGAGAACTAATATGTGGTCACCTTTGATGCGGAGAGGTATGTCTTCCAACGTACATCAGCTTGGAAAGATTGGTGATGGTGATAAGACGGGTAGGTACCTAGGTAGTTATCCTACCCCTGAATCACGCCGTCCCGGAGTCGACCATTAGAGGTACCTGTTCGGGTTTCCCTCTGCGCACTGGAAATGAAAATCACAATATTTGTTCTGTATTTCCGGCGTATATCTATTGGGTATTCGTTATTCTTGCTATCCTGAAACCATTTAAGTGACGCACCGTGGCTGGTACTTTCGCAGATGCATATCGGGGAAAGGGAATCCCGGCGAGAGGGGTAGGAGGCGATTGGCCGGAACAAGTCATGTCCGGGTGGGTATTTGATCCGCGTCAATAGCTGGGACTAGCTCGATATTCTTTCTGCCTTGCTCATTTCGAGGTTGATTCCGATTCGAGGAGAGAAAAATCATCATGTCGCCTTCAGCAGTGCCCGCCTCCAAGTCCTACAGCATCGCCTCGATTCCGGCCGACGGCATCGGCCCCGAGGTGATCGATGCCGCGCACGCCGTGCTGAAGACGCTGGCGGAGACGCTAGGTTCGTTCGAGATGGACTTCACGCACTACGACTGGAGCTCCGAGACGTACAAGAAGACAGGAAAGTACATTCCCGACGGCGGGTTGGACCAGCTGAAGAAGCACGATGCGATTCTATTCGGCGCCGTGGGCGCACCAGGTTAGTATTTACCCTAATAACTTATTTATACTTGATAACTTAACTATACTAACGGGAGGATTGCCTCAGACGTTCCCGACCACATCTCCCTGTGGGGTCTTCGGTTGGCCATCTGCCAGCCGTTCCAGCAGTACGCCAACGTGCGGCCGACCAAGGTGTTCCGAGGCACGCAGTCGCCGCTGCGAAACTGCGCACCAAAAGACCTGGACTGGGTCATCGTCCGGGAGAACAGCGAGGGCGAGTACGCAGGTCAGGGGGGCCGGTCGCACCGGGGCCAGGCGTGGGAGACGGCGACCGAGGTGTCCATCTTCTCGCGGCACGGCGTCGAGCGCATCATGCGCTTCGCCTTCGAAACGGCCCGGCGTCGGCCCCGCAAGCTCCTAACCGTCGTCACCAAGAGCAACGCCCAGCGTAATGGTATGGTGCTCTGGGACGAGGTCGCCGCGGCCGTCGCCGACGACTTCCCCGACGTCACCGTCGATAAGATGCTCGTCGATGCCATGACCTGCCGCATGGTTCTCAAGCCCGAATCTATCGATACCATCGTGGCTACGAACTTGGTGAGTTTTTTTCTTTATTAAGTGGAGTAATGATGAGAGAGAGCGACAAGACTGATATAACTGTAGCATGCCGACATCCTCTCAGACTTGGCTGCCGCGCTGGCGGGCTCTATCGGGATCGCGCCGACCTCGAACTTGGATCCGACGAGGCAGAACCCCAGCATGTTCGAGCCGATACACGGGTCCGCATTCGATATCACGGGCAAGGGAGTCGCGAACCCCGTAGCGACCTTCTGGACGAGCGCTGAGATGTTGGCATGGCTCGGCGAGGAGGAAGCCAGCAGGAAGCTTCTGGATGCGGTGGAGCGGGTATGCGAGAAAGGTGTGGTGACGGCTGATCTTGGTGGTAGTGCAAAAACGGTCGACGTTACAAATGCTGTCTGCGACGAGATAAGGAGTCTCTACGGTAAGACCGGCAAGGCCAGCAAGGCTTAAAGGTGTAGCACTTAGGATGTATGCGTACAAGATAGATTCCCCATATTCACTACCACAAATATCCCATGATTTGTAGTGAAAACCAAGGTTGGCTAGAGTTCTTGCATCGTAACAAGGACGGGTGTTAATAAAAGCCAAACCCAATGGCAGAATCTGCGGTCCCGGCTTGGGCAAAGTTCGAGAAGTCAAGGGCATTGAGTGGATCTAGCCACTGTTCCTGAAGCTCCGGTACTTCTACACTATGTGGATGAGAAAAGGGGGTTTCGAAAGTTGCCTGGGGTTGTGTTTGGTTGATTGGGGTATATTGTATGTGATTCTGTGCTTCCCGACTCTCGTTCGAGGGTGTGTAGCTAAGTAGAGGGTCAGTGATGCGTTAGGCAGATATGTAGTCGGCACTTACTGGTATCTAGAATCTAGAGCAGTCTGTCCCCGAGTACTCTCTGACGCTTCGCCGTTGAAGCCTAGTGTGTTAGTAGTGGCATTCCGAATTTGCGGCATTGTCATTTCATGGCGTCTACTGCTTAGGCTGCTTTGGGGCCGCTGATTTCCAGTCCGAGGAGACACCACGGATGATCTAAAATTTCTGTCTCTCTCCTTGTCGAGTGCTGCGAGAATTTGCTCACAAGCATTGATACAGGAATTTGGCCAACTTGTGCCTCGACAAGCGAGATGTTTGAGAATATGGAGCGCCTTTCTGGTGTACCTATTTAACGTCAGCGTACTCCTAAGGACGTATGATGCGTGCTCACCTCTGAGCCGATAAGACTGTTATCACTCCCTCCAGCGCTGCATATGCTAGGATAAAACAGCTCATCCAGACCGACCAAGTAGACAGCGGCCATACTGTAATGTTATTCCGTGACTGCGAGTCATCTAGCTCATTTCTGCTCCGTGGCGTGTGTGCATCACGTATCTTATCGACTATAGATTTCGACGCGCTGATACACGCTTGCAATGCTGCCTGTGAAGCAGGGGTCGCCGGATTTGAAGCAAGAAGTGGGCGGTTTAGTGTGATGACAGACTCGTGCTGTAGTATTTCGAGTAAGATCTTATGACATTCGGAGTATGGGGGCTCTTCGTTGCCAACCAATGCCCCATCAGTATCGTGTCCATCGTCAGATTCGGCCGTATCATGTACGTCATTTATCCATTTGGCTAGTTGTGCTTGTACTATCAAAGAATGTTCAAGGGAATCATGTCGAACTTGGAGAGCCTTGTTTCTAAGCTCGAGTATCATTCCCCGAAGACGTGCGTGTTTCGAGAGCAAAGCTAAGAGTTGGAGTTGGCGATCTACGTAGTCAGCCCGTAACCTGTAACGGACTAGGACATCCGTAACGGACCAAGGGCAACTTACACTCTGATCTATCTTCGGTCGAGCTTGTGTCATGCCGTTCCGTGTCTGTGTAGCACACATCGACATCGTCATCTCGAATATCAAGAGGGGTACCGAGTGATTGGCATACCATTCTATCTAGGCAATAGAGCGACCACCAAAGTCTCTTTCGCATCGATGCTTCATGACTGCTGAAATTCGGATATCGATAGGGGCACCTGTGAAGACCTAGATGAAGTGCCATTCTGACGACGATACCCGACAGTCTAGATGCCATATTAAATTTCAACATGGAAATGAGAAATAGCATGACGCCGACAGCAGCTTGGAGGTTTTTGAGAGAAGCTGGACATCCTACCGCAAACACGAGGCGAGACGCGATGTCCTCTTGGCTAAGAAAGACGAGCTCGGCTGGGATTGCGTCTTTCCTCTTAGAGAACTGGCGGCTATCGGCAAGAGATATAGAGACGATGGCCCGGACGATAGTCGCATCCGCCTCGCTTAAGCTAGATATGCCGTGAGAGCCCACCTGCTCGAACAGTACCAAGATTTCGGGGCCGTGGAGAAAGGGGAAAGCCGGATGCCAGTTCTCGAAGTAGCTTTTGGTGCAGTCTACTAGGTGTTCGAATCGGAATGACCGTGGCTGCATTTCGGCATCTTGCATGATTTCATCCTGGTGCCAGAAATGAGCCCTTGCCCTAGTACCTGGGGTACTAAAGGGGCTGGCTGGGTTGATGAGTTGATCGTCCTCGCCCGGGACTATCTGAGAAGTCATGCTGGTTTTAGTCTGAGCCGAACCTCCAGCGCTGCGTGCCAATGCATCGTAGACGGTGCGTATGAAGTGAATTCCGCTGCCGCTGCCAATGAAGCGGGGCAATCCTGGTTCACCTCCGTCTCTCATGAGCCCAATTTCTTGGGTAAGGCCATATGATTCGGTTCGCCTTCTCTTGCTTCTCTGGGCAGAGTATTGCGACTGGGTTTCGTCGTTATCTCCATCGGCATTGGTAGGGATGCTCATGGCGTCGCGTTTCTTGACATGACTTGACGTGACGTGACTTTGTTGAAAAAGAACCGGGAGAGGTGGAAACATTTCTACAAGTGTGTATACTGCTTAAGTACATAGACCATGTACATAGACCATAAATTTATGCATGTACCCTTTATTTCGCCTACCAAGCATGATTATGTAAAACATCTTAGAAATACATTCTTTTATTCTCGCGAGCGAGTCTTTGAGCTTGGCTCTGATCTTGGGCTTGAACATCGACTGGTGATCCTATCTTTTCTGGACTAGCCCCCCTCTGAACCTGTCCGTAGTCCCGAGTATCACGCGGGGAGCCGTATTGGGTGGCTGTAGGCATATGCGACACTGCGGAGGGTATCCAATTCGCCGCAGTGTTGGAATGATCTGTATATGAGCCGGGGCTCATCTGTTTTTGGTTTGATGAAATGGGTGCCGAATTCGTCTCTAGCGCGTCCGGGCTCAATGTCGCACTCGTAGTGTGGCCTGAGAACCATGTTCGCGTCTGCTCTCTTGTGTCTAAGGGTTGCCTTGCCCAGTCCGCCATCATCTCCGCCCTAGTATGATGTGCGGGCTTGATGGCCCGATGGGATGCCGTGGAATATTCCTTCTGTTCAACAATTCCCGTGTGGACCTCGGCGAGCGCAAAAAAGAGGGCGCGCTCGGTCTCTGCCAAGCGCCGTTCCAACGCGTTCAAAAATCCGGCCGGGATTCCTCTACGCGCCATTAGCCCCTGCCAAAAAAGCTAGAAAGTGGAACGGGTGATCAAACCTCCGGCTCTGCTCCGGGTATTGGCACTTTTCTGGGGATCCCGCACATTGCGAACATATTGGGCTGCATATCTTTACTCAGTTTTATTTCAGGTCCTTTCATTGTCTACTCACAGTTTACGATCGCACTATATAGACACTTGTCAATGGCTTTGGTGTGTGCATGTATTGCTGCTGACTCACTTTGCATTTCTTCAGCCTGCAAGACTCGCAGGCGATGGATGCCGTGTTTGCTACAGCTTGTTATTATGTAGCTCGGAATTTAATGGTCTTGCTTACCAGTTTCGTCGTCCATCTCTGCCAACATTTCGAAAACTCTCAACGGACGAGCTCTATCATTATGAACTTGCGTTATATTGCCAGCACGCCAGATGTTGGTCCGGACTAAGAAGTTCCGCTTGACTTATTCGGAGGATCGAATGTGCGAGTGTGCGCTAATTTTCTACGCATTTTCCATTGCATAAGCTTTTATAGCAATATCGCCTAACGGCATAAGCTGCCTAGCAGTGTAACCCGCATTTCCCAGCTTCATGCCGTTATTCTTCATGCCGTTATTCATAGCGTGCCGGATTGTGCGGACGAAATTCTGCCTCACGTCAATTGTTCCGTGACTATTCTGAGTTAGCATCTGTCTTTTCCTTCTGCGAAGCAATCAAGTCAAATAGCTTCGGGGCGACGTTCACGTTGCGCACTGCAGCAACCATCCGGTGACCAGCTTCTAGCAACTGCTCGACAAAATCCAGACCAGCTCCTCATAAGGTGCCTATTATCACCCAGATCTTATCCATCTTGTTGATTTCGATTTCGCATTCTACATGGGACTGCTCTGTACTTCTGAGGGTAGCTGCTTGATATGCGACTGATGTTGGGCAGCGAGATTATTTCTGGCGGACCCTCACAATCTCGGCAGCTTCATTCTTGACTCTGATATAGATGGATGTTAACTCCGTAGACAGATCTTGCTCACTATGTCGCTGAGCCTAGAAGGTCACGCCACGATCTAGTCACTTTGAACGCATCTTTATAACAGAGACGAACTCTACCGAAAAGATATGTACGTAGCATTCGCAGAATCTGAGACATGGGCTGATAAATTGAGCTTCGAGCTTCAGGTAATGATCCTCATTGGCGGCAGGGTCCTCGATTCTTCCTTTCTTTTGAGGAGCAGATGCAGATCTAGTTACGCCATGTCTCTAATGAACTTTCAGGCATTAGTCTCGGTGATAAATCATAGTGGCGCCGATGGCTGCCTTGCAGGGTGCCTTAATCCTCAGCCAACGACTCTTATCCTCTCAGTGACATTCTGATCGCTCAATCCACAAGCACTAACATATTTTCGTATGTTATATGTGTCGTACTATATAAGGCGCTATTTGCTGTGCTGCAAATAGCGGCGTCGCTTTTGCGACAATATGGATTTCTCGGGGTATTTTATCGGACCACGGAATTGACTCCAAGGGCAACTTGATAACCCATTGCAAGGTCAACCCCGGGCAGCACAGTAACCCGGAGTTTACGTAAGCCAGGTTATCTGTCAGATGCCCCTATTCGCAAAATCAATGCCCGAGTCGGCGAAGGGCTGCTTTCTTGCTCCTATGCTCGCTACGCTCGTCTCCGTCGCAAAAAAGCCAGCCCTCCGCATCCTGCGCGCACCCCTAAGTAAGGCCAGGCCAAGCCAAGCCACCTGTTACCAGGCCAGGCTCTCAAGTGCCAGACCAGGTAATCAGGTGCCAGACCAAGTCACACAAGAAATCCGCTATATACAGTAATATTTGAACCCTCTGAGCTTTTCGTCACAAGAACCCTCCGGGCACTCCGGGCAAACTCCGGGCAATGACAAGGAATAAATTCTCTGGCATGACTGGAAAGCAAGCCGAATAATGACAAATCTATCTGGTAATCAGGTCGCATGGGCTCAGGTAGGCAATCAGAAAACGTGGCCGACTCCCGTGCGATAATAAAAAACGTTACCGGTTTTTGGCCATTTACTTTTGCCTCTCTGGCATGTCATGTCAAAAGTGTAAATACTACCCTTGGACAAGTTTTACATCATTCAAACCTGGCCTGAGAAAAACGTAACATTTGCCTCCCCGTTGCTCCGATTGTTTAGACCTAAGATGCCTTTATTGGCGATCTACAATTATAACTGGCAAGTCCCTGCGAATTTGGAGTTAAAGGGTGGTGTTTGGACATGCATATCATCGAAGATGTAGCATATAAAATTGCCTTTTATGATACTACCCACCCTTAAGTTTCAGCTCATTAATATCTTGTCTGCAGGCTGTGGCAGCTGGAGGTTATCGGGGATCTAGCACTCGGGGACCTTCATGCTCAGCCTCTCGAACCAATTCGGCAAATTATCAAAATTGGCCATGAGCTGAACATTGCATGAGCTGAACGAAAAATTTTCGGAGGATCTACATAACGTAATTCCAAACTCAGTGTGTCTTATGAATGAGTATTTTCATTACGTACCTGGGTAGGAGGGGGAAAAAAGGAAAGAGAAAGAAAAATCACAGGACAAATTGGCACAAGCCCAAAGACTGTAAGTCGAGAACTGGACTTTCATACTCTTTTTATTTCCCGAAATTCAATATCTTTGTGACTGAAGTCCTTAACATTATTACTGGCAGAAGCATCCAACCCACTCAAAAGATGACAGACACAAATTGCACAGCTTCTTCGTCACCCGAGAATGAGCCCGGTATTGCTGCTAGCCCAGGTCTCGTTCAGCCTACCCAGTCGATAAGCGATGATATGTCCTCACTCCAAAATGCCAGCACCACTTTGCCAAGTGGAGCGCAATGCCCCATTGACGACCTTTTCGAAGCCATTCAATCTGAGCCCTCGTTGGGCATAGGAAAGATGCGCGAGATCCTGGAGCAACACCCCGACATAATCAACACGCAGAGTGATCCGGCAGTTACCATGTCCGCGCAGGAGTTACTCGAAGCTAAGAAGTTCGGATATCTCTTAACCCAAGATGTGCTTCGATATCTTCAACACAATGATATCGAAGTTGACGACATTGGGAAACAATGCCCTCTTCATTTAGCATGCATGTGGGGAAATGAAGAAGCAGTTAAGCTTCTGCTGGGCTATCCGAATATCGACCTCAACGTGACGAACGGGTCTGAAGAGACTCCCTTTGGGGTCGCCTGCAGGGCAGGACAGCTGAAAATCGCAAAATCATTGCTTGAGGAATCTGATAAACTGACTGAACAGGACCAGAAGATTGATTTGAGTTGGGAAGATGACGTTGAAAACACCCCAATTGATTACCTCGCTCTTCGGGGCATCTACCCAGTATGGGATGAGAATCACGAACCATCGAAAGCGGACCTAGAAAACCTACTCCAGACGATGTTCAAATGTTCGGACCGAGATCCCCGCACATCTAAGGATAATTTTCGTCGCTGTTGCGTGGAAAAGGCGTCTTCCCTATCTGGATCTCTTAGGTTACTAGAATCGTTACTTGAGATAGATCCTAAGATCAAAGATCTGGAAAATGACGAGGGATGGACAGCAATACATTTTGCAATATACCATGGCCAGACCGACGCCGTTGAAATGCTCCTCAACGAATATAAACCTGACAGAGACCAATTGAAAAGCAAAGTTACGAAACAACCTCCTCAATTAGATCTAGCCGACTTTGCTATGGCGTACTGGGAAAAGGATATCGCGATAAAGATAGTCAAGTTCATATGGATCGACGAGGAACCGGATTATCCAGATAATCTGGACGCTTTAATCTGGCCTAAAGAGGCCATTCGCCCTGACCCCCCCAAAAAGTATCTGTCGGTTCGAGACCTGATAGTAAAGTTTGAGAAGATCAAGCGGTGGGCAGCTCGACATAAGTCCGATGGGGTTATTTGGTGTCATTTCCCGGCTAACGATGTAAGCACAATCTTCCTTTTCTTGTTCAAAATCAAGAAAAGCCTCTTAAACGACCATTAACTAATGACAAAACAATAGTGGCGTTGGGCAAAGGTATCGTTGCTACGTCTCATAGAAGGCATCCCCGATGAATTATAAATAAAACGTATTAATCGTGTATCCAGGCTCTTTACTCGGTATTTCTAACCAACGAGGAAGATCAATCGACACTTGGCCATCTCGAAGAGAGCCTTAAGTCCTCAAAGCAATCACCTCCCTTCTACGACCCCTGTTTCATTTATCAAAATTCCAATCGCTCAGCTACTGTACAAGGCAATCCCCAAGACAAGGAATTGCTAACTCGTAATCTTATGACTGTAGTGAGTTATCTGGTTTCTAGAGTAGTGTACACTCATATCCATAGATGCTAAGTGATTCGGTTCAGTTGCCAGTAATCGACATTGACCTCCTAGACGGATTTACGGACATGAAACAAAAGGGACCAGTTTCGTCGGGTTTCCGCAATGAGGAAATCATGAAATTGTATAAAAACCAACACGATGAACTGCATCCCCCGCGAACGCTCGACCACTACTATCACAACGACCTTGACCAGAAAAGCCTTGGCACTTTAAACGAGGGCCAAGTCTTCACTCGATATCTACAGGACCCCCGGCATCATCCGAAGAACAGTTTTCGCACACGGAAACCCGAGGAGTCTTTTACCAGACCCCATGACAGCCTAGAACAATCCGTAAGGTTCAACGAATCTTCGAGGCTAGAAAGCCAATCTAATGAAAAAGAAACATCATCGACACAACTCAGTGGCTTAAATGAACCTTCGAAATCAGAAGACCAACTTGATGATAGAGAACAAGCTGAAGCCGCAAACTCTCCTAAGAGGATACTGGTTGTCTCACAACTGTGGATAGTTAAAACAAGCGGCAAGTACCTCCTTTAATTACTATTAGCCACTGTCACTAATGCGATTATCGCTCAAAGAGCTGTTGGTAACGTTGTTCCCACAACGTCGGAGCGCCATCTCGGAAGACCAGGGCCCACAACTCCAAAGCCCTCAACTCTCACTGGAAATTGAGAAGCTATTCAAAACGGGTGCTAAGAATCCCAAAGATCCTAAAGTAATGTATCATGATATAGTGAAAGCAGCAATGCAATTCAAATCCTCGATCAAGGTCAGCAAGAAACCCATTACATATCTGGCAGTCTTTTTGAAAGAGGTTGTTCGACTAGTAAGTCTTTTGGATAATACCAGGCGTACTCAGTTTAGCTAAGCGGATACTAACACGTGCATGCATTCAATAGTCACGAGATGTCGATGGCTGCTATGCGAAATGGAAGGCGTGTCTTGGAAAATCTGATAAAAATTTCAAGCTCCTCTCCGGTGACGCTACAACTTGTTTATTGGATATCAACGATGTTCTGAACGAAATTGATATTATTAAACAGGTTTTTGATCACCGATCTAGTGTTTGGAAAGACATGCATAAGATGCCATCAGACCAAGGAGGCATATCAGATTCAGAATCTCACCTTCCCACTACTTGTACATGGGGAATCAAAAATTGCAATCCTTCCAAAATCCGAGACCCATACGATGATATAGATAGAATCGAAAAGAGTGCGAAAATCGTGCAGAAAAAGGTATGTCCGAGGTAATCTAACGATACGTCAATCTACTAACTGTCACTAGGCGAATGACCTCATGACTCTTCTGTATGGGCAAGCTGGGACAGAAAATGCGCTCAGAGCGGCAGAGCAAGCCAGATACTTGGCGATTTTCACGGGATTGACAGTGGTTTTCGTAAGTGATTTGGAACGATATTGGTCACTTGGGTTTTCTTCTAATTTGCAATTGACTTAGTCCCCTCTGTCCTTCGTCACGTCACTGTTAGCATTGCAGGTTGAGTTTTTCAGCCCAAACATGTGGGCTAGATGGCAGGTCGCTACGGGCTGTAGTAAGTCATATTATCCTAGGAAATAAGGACAAAGCCTCCTGCTAACTCGGTTACGAAGTTGTCAGTGTAGTGGCTACAATAGCTCTATGTGCCATACCTTTCTTCTGGATGAAATACAACTTCTCGCATATGGCTCGCGGAATAGAGAAGGCAAAAGGCTATTCCCAAGGAACAGGAGTGCCTAAGACAGGAGAATTGACGAACAAGAATTTCTTGACCGACATTGGCATTAAGTTCCGTAAGAATAAGCTTTCTCGATAAGGACATGCGCATTAAGTTCAAGGTTGGGGTTATGTAATTTGAATGGCACCGGTATAACGAGTCACAGTATTCGCGGGTGAACGAGGCTCGATGGAGCGAACTACCTTTACCGCTGTCAATCAGATTGTCTTTCGTCAGCATGGTAATAAATTTTCTAGGCTACTAATTGAGAGTGACTACCTCGACTTACTACTTCCAACTAGATAGGATGGCATCAAATAATAACTCAGCTAAATTTGAATGGGCTGTTGTGTGGCTTTCTCATCGTAATATCTCTAGGCCCCTTGAAAGCGCCAGGGACAAGGCATACGTTCGACATCAATGTCTACCCGTATATGAATCTCAAGATGCCTACGACGAGCTCTGGGTTCACAACCAAGGTAGGGTCTGGTCGCGGATTAGAGGCTTCAGCGTAGGTCCGTCGCCGAAGCGAGCTCCGCGAAGCAGGAGGCGCACAAGTAGTACCCCGGGAACCGGCTCGACACGTGGGCTTGCCTCGGTGCCACTTGGGTTCTCACACAGAATGCAGCAACGTAGCTTGTTAGAGCTGAAAACCCCGTTCGACCACTTCCTCGATCAGCATCGACCTGTTGGTCTTCAGCTGCAGTTTACGGCATAGTGAATTGCACTCCTGTGCCACGAAGAAAAATTTAAACCCCACTGGGTTCATGCTTCCGTCGTATAGCCTGAGCCGCCTGGGGTCTCTGGTCTGGATGGACAGGGTTGGCCAAGAAGCAACCCCACCATCTCGTTTACTCAGCTGCTATCATTACCATGTTTGATATTTCCGTTACTGGAAGACTCCTGGAAGACTCCGGGCTCAGATTAGGGCAGCGGGGTGGTGGCCACAGCAGAGTCTGATGACTCATTTGAAGTTTGAACTGAGCAAAACCATGAATTCGAGAGCAAAAGATCGTTAAGGGGACTCCTGTACTTTCACCTCCACCTCAATAAGTGAAGCTAGGTTTTTACTCTGTTGAATACCTTGACGATGATCCGATCAGCAAAGGCTAATGCGTGTGCATAAATAGTGGTGTTTTGGCGTCTTGGTCAAATAGTATCAACCGTATTTGCATATGCACTTGGATAAACCAAGCTTGATGTTGTCCTGCGCCATCATATTCCTCAGCGAGTCGACGCTATTGCTCGGTATGCCTGGATATAGTCATTGAGCGGCTAGTTTCTGTTTCGGTCAGCCAGGTATGTCCCACTGAAGCTCAATTTGCTCCACGGGAACTTTCTCCCAGTCCTCTCCCTCTCAAGTAGGGTTGGGGCATAGGATCCGGGTTATATTAGCATTCGGGTTATGGATAGGACTCTTGGATGTGTTCGGTTGGATATGTTCGGTTAGGGTCGTCGAGACGCAGTGAGGAATTAGGGTTTGCTTCGTATCTAGGCCGGGCTGCCAGCTCTAGTTTCCTGGACTTAAATATCGGTAATGCTGCTCTCGACGTTGTTTTGACGCTGTTTTGACCCCAAGCCTACCAGAACATGTGAGGTAGTCGTAAAAGGAATTAGACCGATGAAATGTCGCTTCAGCCTCGAGTTTCACACAATTTCGCCTAGGTTGAGTGTCCTCCGAATTAATAAGTGCAGTATACATGTATTTAATGTTCAGAGTCAACAGTCGCTTGACTGATAGCTCGTATACGAGGGAACGGGGCTCGGTTTTAGGTCCTGGGGAGGCGCTGTCGCTATTAAAGTCATGAAGATTGTGGTCGTGGGGAGTATCGTGTCTTTTGCATTCAAGGAGCAGTTATTTCCTGTTGAATCTCACCAAGAACGTCCTCTGGGTGTCTTTTCCCTAGTCGTAATCGTGCCCAAATGCGTTTCATTAAGTCCGCATCGGTGTGATGTCTAGTAATTTGATAAGGTAAAAATATATAGCATCAGTTACTTTGAACACACCTCAGGTGAATGAGCCAGCCTAACGTGGTCAGTCGGTGCTCAAGGATGCAAGATAATCCATATACTCGTGGGATGAAGAAATATATTAAACGACCTTGGAACTCATCCTCCAAGTTCCTATGCTTAGCAATGGACAGCTGGGCCAGGTTAAGAAATGCCCTTTTAGCTTCGCCTATAATATATGCGATCTGCTCTTTAACAGTTGCCATGCACTCTCTCGCTGACTTGGCGCAGTGGATGAGAAAGGGTCTACCATGCTGTTTCTTTGAATAACCCATCCATTATACATGTTGGTATTTGACTTTTCTGCGGTCTACCACCGAAACTGGCGCATTCGGGAGTGTCCACGTGAGTTGAGCTGCCGAGAGTGGTGAGTTGGGGGGCGGTTGCTTGATGCGCTTCATGGTCGACGACAACTGTGAATGCTAGCTCTAATGAGTACGCCAAACCGTCTGTTGTCTTATAAGGGATAGGGGGGTGAGAAACCTGCTATACGAAGGGCTAGAAGATGGTGCGCGTGGTATTTCGTCTGTGCTGGTCCGGAAATTGGTCTTGAAGTACCCAGGATTCGATCGAGATGTTGATATAGCCGATGATGAATGCCTAAGTGAAGTAGCAGATACTCAAGTGAAATATCGGCCACAGTAGTGGATGTCCGCAAAGAGGATGGCGGCGCCAGTGGGGTTTTCGGAAGGTTCCAGTTGGAGACGCACGCAACACCACCTAGAAGGCTCTGAGAATCGTCTGTGAGGTCGTAGTACGTGTTATCGATTCTGATTGGGGCGTCAGTGATATAATTAGCCGGGATATAGATGATACAGAGTGCGGCCAGCGAGAAGAATATTGCTGGCATTGTTGCGGAGACCGGACTGCTGTCGACCGATATCCGAGATCAGTTCGCGAGGTTTGGGACCACAATAACGGAATTGGCTCGGTTACGAAGGCGGATTCAGATCTTGGCAAGCCTTATTCTGAAGAAGTAATGGAGTGAGATTGTTGTTCAAATATACGCAGGGTAAGAAGGGGCCAGTCAGCATTGAGCATGTACTCCTCTGACGTCAAGGATGACCAGACATTGTAGAGCGTAGCATTGCTCCTCTGCCTCCCGAATACCGGATCTAGAGGTCCAAGACTAAGCGGAGCGGTGGCAATGGTCCGGAAAGGAGGACATGGGAATTGGCTAACGCAATCGTGAGATTACGAGTGAGATGATCACGACTGACAGGATGATAGCAAATCGAAACACGAACATGGCACAAATAAAATATCAGGCAGCTATGGACATATGTGAGGTGTAGCATCACCTTTCAAACGAAAACCAAGCCGGTTTCAATTAAAGTGTAGGAACGCCACGTGAGCGCAGCTGGTTTTGACTTCATACGTGCCTTTCGCAGCAGGCATATAATCATCACCACTGCCACCCAACCCTACGTTAGGCAACAACATATTTCACTTAATCTGTATAGTTCCTGGAAGAAGTAGTCTTGTACTGCACTCGTTATCACCGACTGACGAACTACGAGGTCCTCTACTTTACTGACCTGGGGACGGCCAAGGAGTATGAAATTTCTATGAGGGCTTTCGGTGATCCAGACAAATTATGGAATATCGAATATGTATCATGAATCAAGGCATTTCATAGTATGATCGAGATGTTTACCTCGTTTCCGCCAAGGTTTCGAGCTGATTTCGCACCTCTAGAGGATGAGAAGTTTAGGGTTAGGGTTAGGGTTAGGGTTAGGGCTAGGGTTAGGGTTAGGTTAGGGTTAGGGTTAGGGTTAGGGTTAGGGTTAGGGTTAGGGTTAGGGTTAGGGTTAGGGTTAGGGTTAGGGTTA
>JAOXNQ010000001.1:194303-226383 GCA_028571165.1 Hypoxylon perforatum
TGTGTACTATGCCTGTTTAGGTAATACATAAATGGATTTTTTCGATTCTGACACTTTTGTATGAACGGTCCACGGCAAGCGTGGAAGAACAGGGTCCGATTGCGACTCTTTAATAAGAGGTCGATACCTGGGTTGTAGGTATCTGGCAATTAGAAGGTGCATGCCCGTCAAGTGCTATAATGCCCTGGTTTCGGGTTCAGGTTTATGCAACTATGTGCTGTACTGATAGTACTTCCAGGGCTAGACTCCCCGCAGCAGGTACCTATGAGGAGAAATTGGGCAATTCGTGGGGTATGCACTATGACCATACGCTAAGAGCTCTGTATTTACAGGGATCAGCAGGTGCAGTTTGATCCATATCCCTTATTCCTTACTCTACCTAAGATGCAAAGATCATACAACTGCCCATTACAACAAACAGGAAAGGAACAAAAGGCATGGTAGCCAAAATAGACCGCCCTATTTACCCGAGGCACAATCGCACGCGCTACTCTCGACGCTGACGACGATCTCGTCGCCCTTAGCGAGGCCCTAGACGTAAGGGGGCCCTATTGATACTCACCGAGTCCATCTTGCACGCGGCGAAGCTGTTCGAAGGGTAGATCTCCTCGACTTTATTTAACATGCTTATATAGAGCGCGGCGCCCAGTTACAGTCCCGACTTGCATGGATGATGAGCCAGCATCTAGCGTTGCCGCGCCGGTACCGCTTTGGGGGACCCTGTTCCCGAAGATGTCGGCAAGATCATTGACACGAATAGGGCCACTTACGTCCACGAAGCTCGCAAAACTACCTAGCCTTTAACAACAACATCATCACGAGGATCAAGTGCCAGATTAGTAATCGCCGCAGCCAACTGCACTATGCCATGCAGCATAACATGGTGCTTCGTATTAGGATGAAGGTAATTTTTTTTATGAATAAGGAACTAATATGCTCGAGTCATGAAACTCAATGATAAACTAGAAGATACAGATTGAGCAGAGTAAGCTACCCCTTTATATGCTGGAATATTTCATCTCATCCGACTCAGTGATAGCCGTTCTATCAATACAGATGTACTAGCCATCTATCCTGATGAAATACGTTTCTCGATGCCTCAAAGGATTATATCTGCAACTCATAGCATCACTTGTACTCACCAAGCCTCCAAGTATCAATAAACCAGCTCGTCCATTAAAACATATCTTTTGTTATGAAGT
The DNA here is from genome assembly GCA_028571165.1 of Hypoxylon perforatum. NCBI lineage: Eukaryota > Fungi > Ascomycota > Sordariomycetes > Xylariales > Hypoxylaceae > Hypoxylon > Hypoxylon perforatum. The sequence goes on from JAOXNQ010000001.1 coordinate 195,506, forward strand.
TATCAGCCAATTCGCCTACACATGTGGTAGGAGGAAATAGTTCCTGCGCGTAAGGAAATAGGGGTTCAAACTATAGTCATGTACAGCTCCTCGGGTACTCGTATAGGTATGATACTCCCCGGGTGTGGTCGATAGGGGATAGAACAAGCTTTTGCTAAGCTTTAATGCCAAGCTGCGGGTAGACAGACAATGTATGACGAGCTTCGCGATACTACTTACAGCCTCAGCTTCTATGAATGATTCGATCAGTTGTTACACAACATAATAGTCAGCTTACGTACAAAGCCCGTTTTGTCATCATGGTGAGCCCCTTGTGTAACCATTGATTTGTAATTTCAATTCAAGGATTCCAAATCCTCAGCGTCCAGAAGATGTATGCAGCGCATCCTCATCTGATCATGTCTTATAAGACATCTATTGATGAGACTTGGCAATGGAAGACTTGCAGAACGCCCTCAATACCGGAAATTATGAGAGGCTTTCAAAAGGGCTATTTGCAGAGTGGAAAACCCTATTATTTACAGAGTGTTCGTAGAGTGATTTATGACAGCTGGCAACATGCATGGTAGGTATATTTACCTGCACCCAATATTGTACATCAGCGACGAAGACGCTGCGATTATTACCTAATTTTAATAATAGAACAAACAAGAAAAAAAAAGGAGATGAAGATGAAGAAGATGAAGAAAGCAGGTTGGTTGGCCAGCCAAGCCGACAGGCCATCTTACACTCACGTTCGTTCTGTGACTGCACTCTTGCGTCGATTCTTGCCTGCTAACCATACCGCAGTCACGCTTTCGACAGCAGAGAGGTCGTGGACTGGCTCCTCGACCACGGAGCGAATCTCAAATTTCCGCAGAACGAGCTGCGCACCGACCTCAAGAAGGGAGGACACCAGTGGCGGGCTGGTATAGCTAAGCGACTTCACGTATACCAGCTTGGAAGGCCCGATGGGCCGTCTACCATCATAACTTACTAGGGGTCGAGTCGCTCTTCCGCAAAGGCGTTGAGGCACTGCTAGTTGCTATAGAAAGGGATGATTTAGACGCGCTTAAACTGTTGCTTGGAGCTGGCGCCGACACCACGGACGCACGTAGGATCGCCACCACCAGGTCAAAAATTGACGCCGCTTTTACCTGCCTGGAATATGGCGCGGATCCTGGCCCGGCTCTTACACGCGATGCGGAGCTTGCCGAAACGGAGAGCACGTATAAGCCGATGGACAGCGCCACGAAAGCGTTGCTGAACGAACCGGAGTACAAGAGCAACTGTCGAAGAGGTCGCCCGTAGTTCGAAGGAAAGGAGGATCAAGAGTCTTCACATTGGCCTCGAACTAATACCAAAATGAATAAATAAAGACAAGAAATTGATACAAATTGGGTATCTTAACACTATCGACGTCAACCTAGGCTATATGCGTTTAGCCTCACCGTGCTACCTAACTTACCAACTTGCCCCTTTACTTTTCTATCGATGACCCCGAATGGGCATTCCGGCTCTGTATAGCAGGGACCTTCGCCGATAATTCACTTATGATCTCCTTCCAAGCCATCGCTTGTATGTTTTTCGCACAATCGCTCGTCATGTTCGGTAACGCTTTTCTAAGCAGCGATGATAGCGTTAGCATACGACCCGTCGCCTCTTCGCTACAAGAGAAAGGTATGTACCTGAGATATTGCTCCTCTGTTAACCAGACCATGGCAAACCTTCCCTTTTTTCCGATTTCGTTAGTCAAGCTAATCCATGTTAGGTATTCAATTGTCACTCACATGTTCATGTTCAGGCCTCATGGCTGCCGCGACACAGTACCTGGCGCCGTGATCTAGCGATTTTCCCAGAACGGCCATATAAATCGGCACGATAAGCCTTGCCAACCAGTTGTAGCCGGCGATGTCGCGTGCAATTTCCGTTCTTACAGTACCGGGGCAATAGCTAGTCACGATGACTTCCGGGCTGGCAGAGTTCGCACCAGAGTTAGCTTACTGGAGAACCAAAAAAGGGGAACAGTAAAGCTCATACTTTCCGTCAGGCCCCAGCGCCCGCTTCGTGATCTCTTGAACTCCATACATCAACAGGAGTTTGCTATTAGCGTAGTTGGGCTCCGAGGTGGCCCAAAACCACGGCCAGTTCTTCTCGTCGCTAAGGTGATTCAGGATCCGCTCGTTCTTTGCCCACACGGCCCACTGCTTGATGTTGGGATACAAGTGGTCCCGAGAGCTAGTGAAGACGAGGTGCGCCGGCGATTTCCGATGCGCTCGCTCTTCCTTCATCCACGGGAGGAGCAGCAACGCTAGGAGGATAGTGCTCAGTGCGTTTACTTGTATGGTCTGTTCCCTATAACACTTCTGTCAGCTTCTCATTACCTATCCGTCCGGTGTTCAGAGAAAAGAAACCTACCAGCCCTCGGGGCTCGTCTCAAAATTCGGACTGATGCGCCCCGCGTTCAGAACCACCACGTCCACGCCCCCACTACACGCTTTCTTCAGCTCGTCAACGAACGCCACGCACGATGCGTAGCTGCTCATGTCGAGCTCCATGAGCGTCACCGTAGCGGCCTTGGCGCCTGCAGCCAGCGCGCTCTCGGCGATCTTCCGCCTTGCCGCCTCCCCCCGCGCCGCGTTCCGATACGTGACGATGACATCAGCGCCTAGCTTCGCAAAGTGTATCGCCGCGGCGAGGCCGATGCCGGCCGTCCCGCCGGTGACGACCACGGTCTGCCCGTCGAAGCTGCCGGCGGGCGGCAGCGGCTCTGCGATGAAGCGGTTAAGGATACGACGGGGCGGCACGTCGAGAAGCATGGTGTTGACGTGTTGCCGGAAAGTAGTTGAGATGCGGCCTAGGTGACGATAATGTATGCACGTTAGGTAGTTTGGATTGAGAAAGATTGAAGCACAAATGCCAATCAGAAACGGCTGAGTCTGGGTATATAAAGCGATGAGCTGACTTAAAAAAGGGTCCATATCCTAGCCTACCTGAGGCTAGGTTGTGAAGACGTCAGGGGTGTAAGCGCATTCCTACTAATTACTCCGGATCCTTCAAATTTGCTGGTTATCGATCCGAGGAACGGAATAAGGCACAGTTTAATTATAATTAATGCACTTAAACAGTCGATAGGTGCTGCATCTTACTAGTATCTAGTAGATATAGATAATCAGGCTTAGGAATTGACTACTGTACCTGGCTGGCGTCATCTGGCTTGGGTTGATGCGTCAGTCGTGAAGTTGGTGAGCGCGACCGTGTAGTTAGTCACGACGGATACGCCCGCAGCAAGTGCGTCTCCACACCAAGGTTTGAGCCAAAGCGTGACTTCCAAGCCGGCACGGAGCCGTAGCTGTCGGCAGGGGTCTCGGCGGGAGTAACCTCAGATCCATGGCCCCTCTCCGTGCCATCGACGAGGCGTTTAGGCATACGACGGGAGGAATATAGCCTTGGTTTGCTCAACCAAGGGCTAGGGTAGCGAGACATGCGGCCCCAACCCACCGGTGTAGCTAGAAAATTTCCTACTAAGGGTCCAAAGACGAGGAGGCACGAAGGTGTAACGACCTCGCGCTCAACTAGACCACCTTCCGATGGTAAAAATGGCTGATCTGTAGGCCGGCACCCTGCCGCGCTAGCAGAGCTGGTAAGGACAAGGTGCAGCAAGATGTCGGGACTTCGGCTGTTGATCGATAAAGATGATGTATCAATGGTGTTTTCTAATGTGGCTGATACTAAATGTCTAGATCTACAGTATGTCATCTTTGCACTTTCAATAGATCATCTGCGGCTCAAGGAAGCTATATTCTACCTGGCTAGTCTCGACTTGTATTTATCCCTATGAGTCTCGTTTAAGAACCACCCGAGAGAATGAATAGTAGTAGGTCCGTCGTATATTTGAGTTAGCCAAAGTCAAGCGGGCCCTTTGTTGCCGAGATCCAGGTCCATATGACTGACATACCCCCTTCTGATGCCGAAGAAGTCGATGGTGTCCTTGCCGGCCCGCGTCGTGACAGCCTTGCTGTTGAAACCTTAACCTATGGCCTTATGAGGTTATCTTCACGATATCGTTACGAGTAAGCGCTTTGGCTGGTATCTTGAAAGAGTAAGCATCGCCATATCTCTCAGCCTAGCCATTAACATCACTTTCATTCCCGCTATTCTTTGCGCGTGCTCGCTGCTTCTTTCGACGGGAAGTGCCAACACCCAAGACGAGGGACTTGCTGCTTGCTCCAGCTTCGATCATACTCCTTAGCGATGCCTTGCCTAGGGCACCTCGTTTTACCGGCTGATTTACGGCTGATTTGGTTGACTTTACATTCGGCGCTGGGTTTAGCACGATGCTGTGTGCTGATCTTCGCGTTTATCGACTTAGTGCTTGCTGGCTGGCTGTCTTCTCGGATCATCGTCTTTGATGCTTCCTATTCGCTTCGAACCAGCCCGTTTCTCGGACAGCCATTACCGAACAAACATCGAAGGAATAAATATACATATTAGCGGAATATAAGCTCGGGTCGCCCCATCTCGGGATAGCTCTTGTTTGGAGTATAGCTACTGCGGCGATCTTTTCCGTTAGATATTGCTCCGTGTCCTCCGTAGAGGGGTGAGTCGGGCCAAGCAGCATCGGAGATTGGCGATTAGCCGGGTCTCGGATTGGTATTTAGCCTTTGGATAGCCCTCCTCATGCGGTAAAACTTGGCTGATGATCGAACATCCGAGTACATGGCAATTTTCTTTTTATTCATCTAGCGTTATTTCCCATTAACCGTCTTGGATTAGTCTATCTTGTCAAACCCTTCCCGTCAGATGCAAGGACCTCTCTACCGTCTGAGAGATCCGGATTGTTGAAACGTCCGTATTCCGTCGTGCTATTTCTCAATCTAATAATCATACAATGAAAGAAGGCCAATATCTTGCTTTTTTACAAAGGTCTCCGGATGATCAGTGAATCGAAGAAAGGGGAGGCCTGACTCATCCTGTACGTGGCTCTATATTTAGACTCCCGGAGTCGTCAATGAGGCCACGTTCGCGCCCCGCCAGTATCCAAGGATGGCAAGAACAACGAGAGCCAATCCTACGTAGATAACACCCTGGACGAGCTTGGACGGTAGGTTTCCACGACCCTGGGTGAGGTACAGCCGAGCATCGGCAGCCACAGATTGTAGCTTCTCAGCACCGAGCTTGTAGTAGACAAGGCCACCAAGCGCGACGGAGTATCCAACGTATTGCTGGCCAGTAACCGGGTCGCCGAAAATGACCAGGGACGAGATAACCAATAGGATATCCTTCAAGACACCAGATAGAGTCAAGACAACGGCAGAGGTTTTACCGATCTGTTGAGATTAGCAAGAAGTAGCAATTGATAGATTATGAATTACTTACCAGAAGCACAACAGAGACGTTCAGCAAGAACGCAATGAAGGCGTTGGCAAGTAGAACGAAGATGCCCAAGTTCCAGATGTCGTCCATAGACATGCGGGGGATCTCGAAGAATAGAGTGAAGACCGAGTTGATGGCGGCGCAAGCCGGGGCGTAGTAGTAGACAGAGACAAGCGGGTCCATCTTGAAGTCGCCAGACAGCAGACGCTGGACCATGACAAGACGGACGGCCTCAGCGACAATGCCGCTAATCTGGACTGTAGCAGGGGTTAGCTGTCTGCGCCCATAGTCAAATTGCTAGGGAAAGCACGTACAGAGAAAGCCGATAAGGTCGAACTTAAGCTCTCCGAACGAGGCAATGACGATACCAGCAACGATGACGAGTACGTTCAACATCTTCTTTCCATCAGGAGCTGCCATTCCGAAGAACCAAGTAGCGAGCAGAGTCGCAGCCACGTTAGTCGCCTGAAATGTGGTGTTAGATTTGCGGCATATTTATGCGTGGAAAGGAGGCGCACCTTGAGCATCTGGATGAAGGATACGGAGAGGTAAAGGTAGGCCAGGTTGCCGAAGATCAAGCTCAAACTGAAGACGGCACCAATGGGCACAATCGCCTTGCTGTATGCCGGTCAGTATAGATCTTCCGAATTAGATCGCGAGCCACTTGCATGTAGGTGGGCGTGTCCATAGGAACAGCGTGTCGCGAGTCGAGGACCGAGGTGGTTCGCGCGAGCACCTGGGTCATGACGGTCGCGAAAACCATGTGCCATGTCGTCAAGAACAGCGCTGGGATCGTTGTTAGTCGACCGTCGAGCAATGCCACCGAATATTAAACCAGGGTCGCAACTCACGGAAGTCTGTTCCAGCTTAGGTTAGCAATTGTCGCGCGAAGGTCAGGATTTTCTTAGACGTGTCAACATACCAAAATGCGCCGATGCCAAAACCCACTTGTTGAAGAGAATGACACTGGAACTCATCGCAATCCACAGACTAGCCTTTTCGTTAGCGATTCCATTGTCAATTCGTCACGGCTCGCATGTCTCATACACGATGTAGAAAGCGGGATGGATGCGGGCGCTCCAGGACGTCGGCCCTGTGACCCCTCCGCTCTCGAGCGTCCGCGCGTCCTTGTCTTGTGCAGCCATCGTGGATGAATCGAAGGTGTGAAAGAAGGAACGATATGGAGGGGAAAACGGAAGAGTTTGCTGGACTGAGAAAAAATCTATCAGTCGTCCCTGGGAAGAGAGAAAGAGTGGACGACGGGTAGTTGTTATGGAACAGGAGAGGGAGAGATTGCACAATTCTCAGGGGTGGAATTTTGCAAATTGGACAAATTGCTAAATTGCAGATCGACTACTGGGGCGCGCGCTGATAGGTAGAAACACGGTAATCTTTCGGAGAGATAAAAATATGCACTCGATTAATGGATAAGTACGGTGCAGCTCAATCCCAAAAGGGTAATAAACTGTATGATACACGTATCGCGTTTTATCTAGCATGAACAAGTAATTTAAGCATTTTGCAACAAGCACTGACCCCTTTTTTCCAAGTCACCTATCCTCTACGTGCAGAAAACGGAGTCAAGGGAGCATTCTATTATTGCATAGTACAAACGTTTAACACTGCCCTTTTGAGAGGTGCCGTGGCTGTGTGCCCACGCCATACCCAACGGTGGACCTTTAATTGGCAGACGTGGATGTGGTTAGTATAATATGTCATTGGTGGATTTCATAGAGCAGTCAGGATTAATTTTGGGTCGCTGATCAAGCGGCATAAGCATCAAGATAAGGGGCAGCACCACCGTAGCATTGCGATACTTTAATTTAATTCTACCGAGAGACTAGACTACATCAGTCCTTTCATCCCACTATTCTAGATCAGTCTGATAATGAGCAAAGATCTTAGGGCAGATATAAGTGCATTAAAACCGGCTGAAAGATTATGGTGACGGTAACAAGTGGTAACAATATCCTGTATGAAACTGTTACGTATCCAATCTTTCATGATATAATCCAACCTTCTACACCATGAGATACTACCTTACTTGTCTTGGACTCTTGTCAAAACCCTCACACTTGTAGCGAATCCCAAAACTTAGCTTAGCTGTCGACAGACAATGCAGTAGTACTCAAGAAGGGCATCAGCATCACGTCACCTCTACACATAAGTGACATATGTACGCAGTGTCTTGACGCGGTGGGATTCGCACGTGTGAGTCCATAGGCCTACATGGAAACCACCGAGAACGTCTTCCATCCTCATAATGACACTGAAGAAACTCCAAGACTCATGACTCAACTAAGACGAAACTCGCCAAGCAATGTGCCAGCCAGCCATCTCAGTATCGGGGTTCAGCTACATGCTCCCAGTTGTAGAAGATTCACGATAATCGAACTTATTGTCATAATCTGGCTCATTATATTCGTCAGTTTCAGCCACACGGTATTTCTAACAACAACAGCTAGTTTATCTGGCGTACTCTTATTCATGAACAGAGTCGTGGGGTTCTAGAAATTCTTCAGGTTTGCAATAACGGAAGGAACTGGATAGAGATAACGCCCTGTCTTACTTGATATTTGCATGTGATAAAAAAGGTAAACGGTACAGCACCCCCGCTCTTGTGCATTTCAAAGACAGTTATTATAGCTACCCTCTCATCTGGAGCATCTACCTCTTAATATATTTACCTTAATTAACATCTATTTATAACATCTCATAGGGATGCTGAAATATGCTAACTGTAGATGTCTAGTTCACGATGACCCGACAGAACGGTTCTACCCCACTACATGGCATGCAACCGTAACGCGAAATGCAATCTGCATTAACCCCTCAAATTACAGGCCTTACATTACTCTGTAACGGTCCCTCAGATCCAGAACAGGCTAGACTTTGTGTAATATTTTAGACGCACGGGCCTAAGCCTCCCGCCCTGAATTGTACTAAACTACCTACCAACAGGTAAAAGGGGTTACAAGGGAATCCACGTGGGGGAATAGGGATAACACACTGGCTCGTCCAGAAATCAACCTTTTTTACGCTTTCCAAGTCCCAATGGCTCTCAAGACTTTATTATCATTAAATGTTAAGAATAGCAAGTTCTGATTTAAGCGTAAAAAGGTTCTTAATTCAACTAGGGGACAAAGAAAGGAAATCTAAATAATATTGCAACCCCCAGAAATCGGCCCTTAACTGGCAAGTTAATCATTAACACACCTCTCTTTAGTCTTAACATCCATCTAGATATGTCCAAACTATTAAATTTCTGGAGCCGTATTCATCTAGATTCCTCCTATAAAGAGGTGCAGAGATCTCGAACACGACATAACGTTATGTTGGGGAAGCCAGTAATATCTCCACCAATGAGTTAGTTAATATAGCCTATATTCTGCAACACAACATACCCACGACGTAGCATGCTAGGGTTACGTGCGCCTATTCTAATACATAATTGCCGAGAGTAACTGATACGAAAGAGCAAAGTTGAAAGACAGCTTATAGCCCGTTCTTTGGAACACGTTGCCACCTATCTTAGTAACACCTCTTTGTAACAGTTTGAAGACTTATCTGATCTGGGGATCTATCTACCGAGTTAAATTTTGTCGTCCTTCTGCCAAGCGTATCGCAATGGCTCCGGCATCTACAATCTTTCCTTGAATACCTAAGTCGCATTGCCTTTCTAAAGATCCAGTGCAACATCTATTCGAGTTAAGGTCTGTTTTTGGTCTAACTTCAACAGCTCTAGAGATATAATTGCGATTCTACCCATTCCTATGATATATAGCAATGCTTCCTAGTAAATTACGGCCCAAGTCGTGTATTGACAAGAGACGAATCTAGGTTGATTGATGACAGTTCGAAGACTTAAATACGACTGATATATCAGTTGATGTCCCTTTGTATCTAGGTAGTTCAGATACACATCTTGATGTAAGTCCGGGATCCATCCCATCCGCACTACGTGAAGACGTAAGCTCCCTACCCTGCCACTGTTGGTGGATCTAAATTTATCTTGTTCCATCTTTGCCAAAAGTAGGGAGATAGATATCATTACTCAGGACAGTCAAATAAACTGTCTCAGTTGCGCAAATACGAACGAATTCTAAATTGACTTGTCTCAACTCTTCGTTTGCACATGTTAGTTACAACAGCTGAGCACAGGTGGCTTAGGTACATGTGTCTCTAAGCAGTGCTATATATAGCACTCTTATAGGCACCCACACCCGCTAATCCTGAACACAGTAGGTAGGCGGTAAAGGTACCACTAAGCCTGATATGTGTTTGCGTCCCACCCGGCGAGGCATTAGCGCAATTGGGAAATCTCGTTTGAAACGGCAGAATATTTGGTTCGATCCCCTAAACTCCTAATTTCCTTATATCGAATGTCACCGTCCGAGCCATATTCGCTATTCGCTATTCATGTATGTGCACGTGCATGTTACCAATTCCCTTCAGCATCGGTAGCATTGGTTCGTGGTTCGTCATCTGGGTGCTCGGGTGTAATTGGCTAGGACAGTTCCGCCGACGAGCATGTCCAAGAACGGCAGCGTCGTCCAAGACACCTCGCTGCCGCTCAGCCAGATCCGGCGCAAGAATTCCTCCTCTATCGTCGAGTCCTTGCTGGAGATTCAGAAACATGCGGTAACCCGGGAAAATTGGCTCAAGTCTCTTGAGTGTCTCTACCTCGCCCAGGATCATGAGGAGCGAACTGCCAAGCGTAGACGCGTATCCGGCGGTAGCGTTGCGGCCGGGTCCTCCGAGCTGCTGAGGAGGAGGTATCTAGATCCGGTCTCCGATGCCGAGGGCCAACGGGACTATATCGCCGTCTCGTATACCTGGCAGGCTTCGGAGCAGGAAGAAGAGGCCGAGGAGGAGGCAGTGGAGCATTACCTCATCGAGTCGCGTAGGACCGGCGAGCCGCCGATGGCCAGCGACGTAAGGGATGTGGTTTGGACCCGGGTACTTAACTTCGCCGACCACGTGGGCTGCCAGAACATATGGATTGATCGCGAGTGCGTGGACCAGGAGGACGAGGCGGAGCAGGAAGCAGCCATCCAGAGCATGCACTTGGTGTACAGTCTAAGCAAGAGACCGATAGCCCTCCTTACTCGCGAGATCGAAACTCTGGAGGATCTCGATCTGCTCACGAATCTTCTGTGCGGCGACGTCGGTCCCGGAGACGAGGCGGCCACGTTAGATTTGCTAGATGATATCACGTCCAACCTGTGGTGGACAAGGGCCTGGACGTTTCAGGAGGATTATAGAGCTTCCACTCGTATGACGTTACTTATCCCACACCATCGCAACCTAGAAGTAAACAAGCAAACCACCGTCGACGACGCTGGACGCTTCCTCCTAGGTAATGTGGAAGGCGAGGTTTGCATAGATTCCCGGGAGTTCAAGAGGCGGGCCACCGAATTCTGTCTCGCATATCGAAAGAATCCCGAAGCTAGAGACGTATGCGACAAGATCCTCAAAACAGCCGCACAGTACAACATTCTCCTGAAAGAAGGCACACCCTCTAGTATGAAATCCATATCTCGCTCCATGTCTCCTACCATCATCTCCGATATACTCTCTAGGGGTATCACCCTGGAATCTGACCGTCTGGCCATCATGGCAAATTGTTGCGGCTACGGCATCCGTCTGGACACGAACGCACTCAACGGCTCCGGCAGCAGCCTCAGTCTCTCGATCCTCGCGCTGTACCTCCTAAACGGCGAGATCATGGAAAACGGGCGGGACAAGACGAGCACAAGCCGGGGCACCACGCTCCTCGACGACCAGATCCACGAGTACCTCTCTCGACAATCGCTCAGCAGCTTCCGGCCGCCCGTCGACGAGGGGCTGCTCACCTTCATCAAGAGCTGCCGGTTCTCGGAGCCGCGACTACTAGCAAACGGCACCGCGACGGCGGGCCACCTGTGGCGGCTGGGCAAGGCGATCCGCCGCAAGCCCATGAAGCGGGACAAGTACGGCACGCTGCCGCCGCTCGACGTGTTCGCGACGGACCTGTTCTACCAGAACCGCGGGACGCCGGACCTGGACTTCGCGTCGCGCCTGCTGGCGTGGTCGCGCGAGTACTCGTCCTCCCCTAGTCAAAGCGGCCGTCGGAATCCCCGGCGCTGGGGCTGGCGGCAGTGGATGACGGACGAGGTGGAGGAGGCGCTGATGGAGGGCAAGACGCTGCGGCTGGGCCGGCTCGTGCACCCGCGGTACCGCGGGGGCGAGGACGCGGCGTACCGCGCGGTGTTCGTCGGCGACGCGGACGACGAGAGCTGGGGCGACGGCGACGACGACGAGAGCTACGCCTTCACGTGCGTGCAGAAGGCCAAGGGCGGCGAGATGCTGGGCGGTGACGCCTACAAGCACGTGTCGCTCGAGGTCGACGCCGAGTTTCCGGACCGCGCGCCCCCGAGGCTTTATATCAGGCGCTGGCTCAACGGGCTCTGCTTCTTCGACGGTCAGCCGCAACGCGACGTCTTGTTCCCCTGGCCGTCCGCTCTGCTAGAAAAGCAGGACCTGCCTACCCAATAGATTTCTACGATTAAGTTGTATACGAAATCATATGCTTACACGACACGAGAGAAAAGATAGACGTTTTAGCAACATTTGACAGGCGTACGAATTGCATATGCATCACTGGATCTGGGCACAAAGCATTGCATTGCGTTATTGTTTACCTTCTTGTATTATAGGATATTCCACCAAGTAAAACCGGGGAAAATGGAGTCTATTGATTTATTGCATGCGAGTACGTATGAGCGTGACGTTGTCGGATGCTGAGTGGCTACAGTTGAGCTTTGACAGATTTTCTTGATTGGATATGGTGATTGTCACATTCTACACGAAGTAGCTAGCTAAATCGAACACGAGAACTTTTCTGTGCTCTAGATACTTTCAAAATATGAGTGCAAAAAAGCCCGCGCCAAATGCCTACTAGGCGTATTGGTATTGGTTCATCACAAAGCATGTGCATAGACAGCTCCCAATATGAACATCAAGGACATGATTCAACGAGACTACACGAAGATACACGAGGCGCTCAAAATCCTCACAAAGTCAAGACATGCATGCAATTTGCGAAAAGTTCATATTTAATAATCCCATCTGTCCTCCAACGAGGTACGAACGCTTCCTTGAGAACCCGGTAAATCATGGATCTGACCAGAAGAAAGGAGGTTTCGGTTTAGGTTTAGGGGGGAAAGTCCGAGTCTTTTATTTATTTTTTCTTCTTTCTAGTTACCAAGATAAACAGTCTCTAGCTGGTAACAAAGTTTTGCTGCGACGGGCCCTTTTCTCATACTGGTACATTGGGTAGTTATCCGCTAATCGTTGACATTTTGGCAAGAATAAAAGAAAGAAACGGAGGGTTGATTTTGTTCAGATTGGGAATACCAAGGACCGTCTCTCTCTCTTCCGCTAAACTCGCACACGCGGGGAATACGACGACGATACGGGAAGAATCCCCCCCCAAAAGGTGTAAATGCGACAACGTTACCGCCCTATTTCTGGCAGGGGCATCTTTGGCCACCTCCCAAGTATCCATTTCGACTGCAAAGTCCCTAAAACTCCATTGCTGTCCGTTCCATTACAAAAGAAATAATGCATACACAACACGCCAAACCAATAAACGCCATGCTGTGGTAGACAATTTGAGAAAAAAATGATCGTAGTGCGACAGCAGTCCGATGACGATGATAGATGCAATCCAAACTTTATTTGCATCTCATTGTCTATTCATTCGCAGAACTGTCTCGGAATATTTCATAGTTGGCCGCGGTGTTGGCTCTTCAACGGTGTCTTCTTCTATAATAGTGCTTGGCCGCGGTGTTTTATCAGGGCCATCCAGAGTCGAGCTCGGCTCAAGCGTCGGAGAAGCTTCCGGCGGCGTCTGTAAGGAAACCCTAGTGGGCATCGAAAGCGGTGACACCGAAGTTTCTTTCGCAGGAGTCACGACCTGAGTAATAGGCTCGGGCGTAGTATCAGATGAGATAGCGACACTGTCGTGGCTATTTGCTCTCATCATTTCTATCCCGAGTTTCGAACTTGGGGGCGGTGGCTTGTTACGAAAACCACGATCTCGGTGCGTGCCGAGTTCATCGTCTTCGTCGTCCGCGGAGTCATTTCCTTCAACACGGCGCTTTTCAAGATGTTCGCGTCTCGATCGTAGCTTTTCCAGAGACCGCTGGGGAACAGGCATCCTGGGTTGGTCCATCTGTGCTGGAGCTGACTGCTGAGAGATAAGAGGGATAGGCATCTTTGAAGGTCCCCCGGGGCTTATAACCGCTTCTTCGTTGCTGATTCCAAGACCAGACTCATCCACCCAATCTCCCGTGGCCTTGCGACTGAGAAGAACAGGAATCTCGTCAGTAGTCGCAGACTCCGAGTCTCCAAAGAAGCTCGAACTAATAGAATCCTCCCTGCTAGAGCCCCTAAAGCTGCTCCCTGGGTGTGCAAATATAGAGGAGCCCGAAGTAGGACTATCTTCCAAGCGGGAATGATTCGATTTCACACCTGAGAGGGGAGTTGGGATCGGAATCGGGATCGGAATTGGCGCCAACTGGTCTTGGCCGGGAGAAGGCGGCTTCCATTGGCACAGATTCGAAAGAACCTCAACAAGTTTTGACGAACTGATAGGCTTCTCGATGAGTGAGTCAAAGTAATGGGGCGCTTGCAACTCCTTCAAGTAGGCCGTTATTGCAACGATGGGTGTATGAGCGTTAACGTTCTTGACTTCACGAATCATGCGAGCGACGTCGGATCCGCTTATCTCAGGCAATTTGAATTCCGTGAAAATGATATCATATTTGATTTCGCTCACGGCGTATCGGACTGCGTCCGAACCAGTTGACGCTGAGATGGTACGGCATCGTAGTTTCTCGAGTAGCTTTTCCATGACCATTCGCGAAACAGGGTGGTCCTCGCAAATCAGAACATCCAGAGAACGAAACGACGGGCTATCAGGCACGATAGCAGACAGCCGACGAGATTGACGGCGCCGCTGTACTTTGAGAAGAGCATTTGCCCTATCGCCTTCGTTATCTGACGATGACGGAGACATGTCAAAAACTTGGCTTCGTCGATTGCGATGATAACCTAGTAGATCAGCCGCCACAGGACTACCTTCCTGGGAGCCAACGGTAAGAGACCGTGATCGAGTCGAAGAGCCACTGGCTTGTCTTGGAGTTCCCATTGACTTTTGCGGGGAGAGCGGTAATGGAGGTGGTGCACCCTTCCCTTTTACGGGAGATGCAGCAGCGGCGCTCACCGATTTTTGGAGACTTGGGGTGGTCCGGGGCACATCGAAGAAGCTGCCGGGTTGCAAAGCTATAGACCCTGATTGCTGGGAGAGACTAGAAGCATTGCTCGAAGCTTTCCTGCGGCCTTCACCACCTTGGCCTGCATGAAAAGAAATAAGCAGTGGCGACGACGGCTGCGACGCACGGCTAGGAGACGAGTTGGCATGGCTAACTGCGGATGGCGATGCTGGACGCTGGGCAGCCGCCGCCTTAGCATTAGACAGATTACGCTGTACCGGCATAGATAGAACGGGACTTCCTTCAAGTAGAGGAGCTGGCGATGTAGGATTATTACCACCTGGACTCATTCCGGACCTGTTTTGTGCAGCCATTGCCTGAGCTTTCAGCTGCTGGACCACGTCCTTGTTAGCTTTGTCAAGAACTGAAAGATTCTTGAAAGCGAATGATCCGAAATCATCAGAAGCTACCGGCTCACTAAGTCGGCGACTTTTTAGGTCCCGGATATGGGGAGGTATGTGTAATGGCATCAGTCCACGTTTAATCTGGTTGACCTGAACTTGCGACCGCACGCGCGATAGGGCGTCGTGCGGACGGTCAGGGTAATCGGGAGTGGCCGCGGCGGACGGCGGAGACATTTGGTCTTCCATCTCCTCAGTAAAGGACTGAAGAGTAGCACCACGGGCATCGAAGTACTCTGTATCCTCAGGATTTTCTGGCTGGGGAATGAACTCGGCGTCGTCTTGTAGGAGAGATTCCCAATTCACACCCGCGAACCAAGTATGGCTTCTTATTTCTTCTCCCCCAGAAGCATACTTCTCCTCTCGATTAGCACCAAGTCTCTGCTGGGGATTGATACAGAGTAGTTTGTTGATAAGATCTTTCGCGTCGGGCGAAATATCATCATCTTCCTCAGGCCACATTATCTTACGTGCAAGTATGTTTTCGAACACTTGGTCTGCCTCGGTAGCGTGGAATGGAGGGAAGCCATAAAGAAACTCGAATAGAATACAGCCAACTGACCACCAATCACTCGTCTCATCTTGCCGTGCACCTCTGATAGTTTCGGGCGCAAGATAGTCAGGTGTACCCACGAATCTACGGTTAGTATCTTCAGGGTCAAAGAGAGCCATCGGAGGAGGCTTCATGCTCGACTGTGGCGGGGTGTTCCTAGGCACGTCACTGTTTTGGCTGCTGGTCGGCTGAAGAGACGGGAGATCAGGAGAAGCATTCCCAGCGTCGCTGCCATTGTCACGTGGCGATTGTATACTGGGTTGGCTGGCCTGGCTGCCTTGCGTGTCGCTTAGAGAAAAGTTTCCCAGCATATGCGTCAATGTTTCGCTGCCGCCGCTATCGCTACGCTGGCCAGAGACGCGGCGAGGTTCTTGATGAACCTGGGAGAGGTTGAAATAGGATGGCTGGCCAGCTCCATTATCAGGAGTGATTTGTGGTGTAGTACCTGGTGAATTGTGGACACCGTGGAGGTCGAGTGAGGTCGACCGAGATGATGCAACTGAGGCGGAGCGTACAAAAGGACCTGTCTTGAGAAGATCCGGAGTAGCATCAGCAGATCCGCTATTTAGAGCCCTCTTCTGACGACCGATCAACCCCATACGAGAAAGACCAAAATCGGTCAATTTGAGGTGACCTTTCTGGTCAATCAGTAAATTATCGGGTTTTAAGTCACGATGAATGATGCCTCGATCATGCAGATGCTCAACTCCGAGAATTACTTCCCCGAGATACTTCTTCACCCAATCCTCCGGTAGGCCTCCAAGGACCTTGATGAGAGAAGCGCAGTCGCCACCATTTAGATACTCCATAACAAGGTATAGATAATCCTTACTAGAGAACGTCCAATACAGCTTCGCAACAAATTCGCTCTCTCCTTGCCACATCATGATCGCCCTCTCGGCTTTCACATTAGTGACCTGATTTTTAGCAACCATGTCTGCTTTCTTCAGGACCTTGATTGCAAAGTACTCGCCTGTGGACTTCTTCTTGGACAAGTAAACACTACCAAAGGCGCCCTTGCTGATGGGTTTGATGATTTCGAAGTCTTTAATCGAAGGAGGAACAGCACGTGCCATTGGGGGGTGATTCGCGGCACTCATACGAGGGGACGTAGGAGCTCGACCTGGAAACTCCGAAAGAGCTGCTGATGATTGCCGACGGTGGTGGGGGATGATAGCCGGCGAACCAAACTCACTACTAGGTAGCATAGGGGAAGCTTCAGGAGAGATCACTCGCTCCTGTGAGTAATGAAGGTTTCGAGGTTTGTGTACCCGAAGTGGCGACGAAGGCTGGGCACCTCTTGATGGCGATTCTTGGCGGTGAGGCGATGAAGTACCGGTCAAGATGAGGCTTCGCCTATGATGTTCTCGTGAACTAGTAGCACGTCGCAAATTGCCCAGCTCAGACATGGGCGATTCGATTCGACTTGGTTGGCGTGGTTTAGAAGTAGACCTGCCGCTAGTGTCGCTGTCTCCGGCATCGTTTTCGAGCAATGTGGACCCCCGTCGAGAATCTCGAGACGGAGCCGTGGTTCCTAATAATTCACGACGAGACGTCGGCGTAGGACATTGACTAGGACTGCTTGATCTGGTGGATTCGATTGCGGACGACGGGCGTGACGGATGTCGTCTGTCATTCACATCACTCAACTCCACGTTTCCAAGAGCAAGTGCTAATGAGGAAGGGGTATCGAAAGACCCAGCTAACGCAGCGGTGTCCTCCCGTAAAACCGAGGATTCTCCCACTGAAGCTTCTTCACCCCCCTCCTCGTCTTCTTCGCCTTCTTCATCCTCAGTAGAGTCACTCAGACGACCAGCCGCGATACGGGCTGCTTTACGCAGCGCGTCCTCGATGCATTCTTCAACAATTACGGTGAATTCGATCCGAATTCGCTCCGCATATTCAATAATTCTCCTGTGTCGAAATACAGCCTCCACTTTCTCCTTCGCAATTTTCTCGGTCTCCGCGCAAAGCACAGCTAGACCTTGTTCCTGTTCGAGCGTGTTCGAGCCAGGAGATTGCCATTGGAGCACTTGGGATATTCGAGATTCGGACTGTGGAGACTGCGTACGAAACTCTCCAATAGCTTGTGACGACGACTCCTTGATCGCGGGAGTCTGGATCTCGATAGCGGTGTCGCACAGATCCAGAAGCAGTTCCACGATCCGGGCTTGCGGACGACGCACCGCAAAAGATCTTGAGCGAGAGTGGCCAAACCCAGTCGACCGATCTCTTGATGAGGGGGTGGGTGACGCTGCCCCCGGTGAAGACGTACTGGAAGATGGCCCAATAGGTAAACCCTTATATTCGGCGATGGGAAACGAAATCGGGTCTCCAGAGATATTTCGAGTCTTGCGGGCTTCCAGTGCATCTAGCACTTTAACAATGGCATGCCTATGCTCAGTCAGGCTTTCCTGGGCCATCTGAACGTCCATCTCAGCCCTATGTTCCTGAAGGCATAAATCTGTATGTTTCTCAAACCACCAAGGAGGAATATTGCGCTCGCAGATACGGCATAGAACCGGCTGTGGTGGCGGGTTGTTGGCAGGATCCTCGGTTCCCGATTCAGCTAACTGAGTTAAATAACTGGCAAGAACCTCAGCACCTGATCCCAAAGAGTCTACAAGCAGCGGTGCAAGGTCGATTTTGATCTCTCGGGGCGCGATCCATGGCCGTATCATCCACATTGTCTGCAAAGGGTCAGTGCTTGGTCCAAAACTTTCTATAGAGCATCTTACATGACTCTCGCTTCCGGTAGTACGATCGTATACCATTATACCTTGCGCCTCGAGCTCGACCGTGGATGGACTGCCATCGTCGACTCCAGATTCGTTTTCCACGTTGGTAGGGTATAACTTCGACAAAGACCCTAGGTAAACAGTAAATCGGATATATTGGCTGCGTGAATCATCCTGCCGCATAGAGTTCACAGCTTCAGTAAACGCAGACTTATCCTCACTGACGATCAAATCGGCAATTGGAGTACCCTCGACAGACTGTGGTTGCGTTCCAATAACATCTGCCCACGACGGGCTAACCCATCGGATGGTGCCATCGAGATTGAGGTCGACGATAACGTTCAAGGTTTGTTCTGCAGCCTCGCGGAGCTCCTCGCGTTCCTCTCTAATGTCCGCACTCAAAGATCTCTCCATAGACCGGCCGATAGCTTGAGCACGGAGCGAGCTGACGGCCGGAGGGGCCAATCTACTGGTATCCTCATCCATTGTTGAAAGGAGACAGCCGCGGTACTAAATTGAGGTGGTGACATCGGGTAGGGAGGCTGTCGGATCGAAAGCCGCCGGGTGGTTTAGGCAGGGCCGCAAACGCGTCCGGACGAAGCAAAGCTGAGTATAACGAAATTCGGTTCTCGGTCAAGATTGACCTCATGCAAAGCCAAGTTGTCTGGCAGACAGCCAGAGTCAAAAGCCCGCGAGAACCCGAGACATGACGGTGAGTGACGTGCGTAGTTGATCTGGTCACTCTAGGGAAACGAAGCGTTCGGGCGACTGAGGACGAGCTCCTTAGGTACGGAGGTTCGTCAATGCACTCGAGCACTATCGCGATCCGGGCTTATTTGTTGACAAAGGGCGGTATCGAGGGAGAATCAGTGAGGGGCCAAAGGACAGGCAAATCCAGGTAAAAGGAACAAGCTCTAAAAGAGGAAATGAGCAAGAAAAGGTCCAATTCTACGTGGGTCTCGCTCGATAAAAGATCGACTACGTACACGGTCCGTTGAAGAGGAAGAATAAGCGGCACCCGGGTTTTGGTGGTAATACCTCTAAGAAGTTGGTGGCAGCGATTTTGTTCGGAGTGGATATACCATTACAGCGCGGGTCGTCTACCTCGACTTTCTTCCTGTTTCGGGCAGCGCGTAAAGAAAAAAAAAGAGTCAGCAGTACCTTGGGAGGTAAAAGAAACATTACTAGAGGTATTATAGACGGTGCGTGGAACTGTGTTAGTCACTGTAACCACCTAGAAACAAGCCAAAGGACCCCAAAAAGACCCAGAGCGGGGGGACGAACATGGGAGGTGCATTTCTCTTGATGTTCCCTAATGGCACCCACTGCAGCACCCATACTGCACCCATTACACTTGCCTTGCGATGCGGGCTGCTACCCTTAGCCCTTAGCTGCCTTAGCTGTAAGGATGTACCTTAGTACCCTAGCATAGGAGGCAGAGGGGGTAGCCCTGGAAGACACATCCGGCATAAAACACCGCTAAATGTTAGCGCCTTAAGCAGTGTCATGCGGAAATTTCCTCCCTGCGAAAGCGACCAGACGAGGGTATTTCCATACGTCCCCTCCCCCCGATACGTAAACTTGGCTGCTTGGGTCCCTGTCTTACAAGCATTCCATGGATTTTCTGTTTCGTTTCTTTTTCGCTTCCATCCATTCTTCTCTTCGAGTTCTAGGGTAATCCACGTCAGACAGATATAGGTACTTGCGTGTGAAAATGTAGATGCGCATAATCCCACCTACAAAACTGGGTAGTCCCCCATTGCTTGTACCGAGGAATTGTTACAAATCATGGCAGCTCCTCGGATGCAGAGATATGATATATCCTACCATCCCGCGATACAAGACAGACCACACGCAAGCTCTTCTACCTATCCCTACATAGTATCCTATATGCCCATGCAGCGGAGCAACTAGTCCTCTCCGGCGGCATGTCTAGTGTCTACCACTGGTCGCTGTCAGCAAATAAAAGGCGACGGACATGGGTGTGTCAAGTTGATCCTCTTGCAGATAGCCAACCCAATCGACAAAGTCTTGGGCCGATGTTTACTCGCGAGCCGTACAATACCAATGCCCACCAGGGGGCATTCCTACGTCAATGCTGCGTCCATGCTGCGTTCCAAGAGGACGATGGTCTTCGTCTTTATTCCCATTACTTATGCAGTCACCTTATCTTGGGAAATCGAACCGATACACGTCTTCTCCCAGATCGGGAGTCGAACCGGTCCTGGTATTAGTTATTAGTCTTTACGTTTCGTCTTCATGTAGGTATATACGTTTATGGGTAGGTCGTCGTAATGACCGTAAGGAGACATCAGTCGATGGTCCCCCAGGGTTCGTGGCTTACCCTTCCGAAGAGAGGGTAAACCGGCGAAAGGATTCCCTCACCTGCAAGCCCATATGAAGCCCATCGGCTCCGGTACTTACCAGCCAGATAAATCCCCCATCCTTATCCTACAGCATGGAACATGGGTCAGTGGTCAGTCTCGCAGGAGAGGCTCAGAAACAACATTGGCTGAAATCGTAAGAGGACCTCAGGCCGTACAAGACCTGCACAGTCCTACGGTTCACATGAAAGTTTCCTGAGTCCCAGATATCACACTGAGAACAGACATCGAGCAGTACAACCGTAGGACGACGGGCGATATCGAGCGATCCTGAGCGGCACTGAAACTCTTTCCATTCCACAGCTTCGTCACGACCGTCACCCCACCGCCCGCCCACCATCACGTACATGGTAGTTCTCCAAGTCAACTCGCCAATGCAACGGCTGAAGCCAGCCTGCAGTAGGTACAGTTCACACTTCAGGGGATACCTAGCCAATCCTCTTGGATGATGCTTTAGTATCCACCCGCTCACCTCACCAGCTCTACCAATTATTTGCCCGATCAGTTGGCTAGTTCCGCGATCTACGACAGCAATTTATATACATGCTACCCGATTTACGCTCCTCGGTCATATCGCTACGTCTTTCGTAACATGTCAACAATGGTTCGATTAGTAAAGTTCTTCGAAGCGGCGATTCGATGCATAAACTGGTACATATGTGTAGACATGGATATGATCACGTCTAGTATCTGATGATACGCAACATCGCTTCAAGCGAACGATGTCAAACCTATCACAATTACAAACTTACCGAGATCTTCTGTACCTGTGCTATCGCTAGTCACATGTACATTAACTTTTTTCGAAGGTGATGAATTGGGAAAGTTGTATCAACGTACGTACAGAGAACGCATTAGCTCACGGTGTGCTCCTTGTTCAAGACCAATGTCACTTGGCTTAAATATGTTTGGTTCCGTAGATGTGGTTGAAGGTATACGCAGGGTGACCTAGGATACTTACGTATCTCATGACACATGACGGAGGGGACGGTCTAGACTCTCGACCCCCGCTGGCGGCATTGGACATGGTTATTGGCGCAGCTGTGAGACGAACTAGCCTTGGAATGCACGATAACTCCTTGCAGCAAGAACGACATGCTACTATGTGCCTACCTAGCTACATCTCTAATGTATGTCGTTCAAAGCGCTCGTGGCGCAAGTGATTAGACGACTTTAGGCAAAACGCTTCTCTGCTATTAGGAAGTACTATGTGACGGACAGCCGGTGAACATTGCCAAGGCTCGATCCAATATCCTTACTTCCTGTAGTGCGGCTCTCTGCGATATTTTATATTAAAACGTCACCCTCAGGCCCTAGTTGGACCTCTAGGCTCAAGATAGGGACGAACTGGTGTGTCTACCGAAGCTAACATACTATGTACTATGTGCTAGTAGGCAATCATTCAGCAGGCCATTCACTCTTCAAGTTGTCAAGCTATTCTCCCTTCTCAACCAACCGCTGTTCTAGCCAGTTCGCCAGCTCTTCGTCTGTGTGTGGGAGTTCTTCGAGAGGGAGATACCGCGCATGAACGTGGAATTTATATCCTTGAGAATCGCGAATACCCTGAAGCTTCAAGGTGACCCACATGCTCGGGGCTAGGTGGAATCTATCAGTGTGTTGGTACGCAATGGCAAAGTCATAAGTCATACAGGCCTTCACGTGAGGTGCCTTTCTTAGGTGGTGTACGGTAGTGACAACCCCTTTAGTACGAGGGTAGAGCAAATGCAAGGGCTGCGGGCGACCATTCTGTTCGCACCAAACCCATGACTCTTCGTACTTCAGTATAAACCGTGTAGCCTCGCTGAAACTTATCAGCCCTGCAGAACAGGGCATGTCAGTCATAGGACATCTATCAGGCGCGGGATGCGGCAGAATATATCGTACCGGCACTTAGACGTCGGCCACTTCCTATGCACGATCCCGCCGAAAACAAGCTGTGGCTCGCGCTGGTCTCGCATCCAATTCCGACTCGCCATCGGTATACCCATTGCCCACAAGCCCCAGCCGAGAAGGGGAACCCAGCGGAGTTGGATCTTCGCAAACCATCGGCTTTGCCCCAGCATGCCCGCGCGGAGGGATAAGGCCTGAATCATGTAGAAATCGGCCCATGTAGCATGATTCGAGGTGACAACAGCCGATTCCCTCATGGGGAGACGTTCTCCTGAAAACCTGATCCGAGCGCTATTGCACCTCTCAAAGATAACCTGCATCCACTTCCAGACGAAGTATGCAATGCGCGAAGACACGCGGTAGACGAGGTCTAGCACGAATATCTTGACCAGCAAGAGAAACCACAGTGCAAGATCGCACACCGCCAGGTTGATAACCCAAGGGGCTACTAGTACGAGGCCCCTTAGATTGATAAGGATCCCCACCATCGTAGCATCGTAGCATCGTAGCAATAGGCTTTGTGTGAACGCGAATGCCAGAACAACAAATGCGTAGCGCTTCTGCGGACTTCAAATGACAGTTCGAACAAGAAGCTAGGAAGCCAGTTAGCTCGTTGTTAAGCTTCGAGAATCGTAAGAACCGACGTTTATTGAGCGGCATACGTAGTCCGCTTTCCTCAAATACAATGCCATCCCCGTCGTTTCAAATTTCAACCCCACATAGGACCCGAACCTGACAACTGGGACTAACCCGGCGATCTCTTGGTGCGGCTTTCATTCGGGTCGGGAAGATAAGCGAATCTACAGGCGGAATATATCACGATGTGTTACCGCCAGGACGGCGCTATACAAGATTCGTGGCCGGCCCGTGCCGGGCGAGCTTTCATTTCGGTTACGTCAGCGGGTACAGGGTACGGGGTTTTGAGTTGCAACTTGCAAGACATTGACAGGTACAAAACAACAACAGAGACATTCCTAAAGTGTCGTGTGGGGTATATTACTTCCAACTTCGCGGATAATGTCTGCATACGTACTTGGCAGAAATCTGCCCGGAGACAGGGCACTCGACGACCAATGGAACATACCCGAGCAGCAATGATCATCAACCTGCATACCACCTCCGCTCCAGTTGATCTTCGCTGTGTACGTCGGGTTGACGGGCTTGGGAGGCCTCGAAGGCATCATAAAGAGCGTCAGGGATCTAGCTTCTTGACAACCTAGATTTCACGATCACCTAGATACAAATACGTTCTAGAATCGCTTTGTTGAACAACGCCAAATCGCCTTGCGGCGTCCCGTCCCCAACTTGGGTCTTCTCCGTGACCACCCGGGTTTGGAGTTAACGACCTACTGCATCAGCGTGCTTATGGACATAAGTATTACTATGTGCGGTCCTCAGTTAGGAAAGAGCTCGATTAGATATCATACTAAGAATGTTATATCCGAGCCAGCAAGCTATGGTCTGACGCATACGCTACCGCTGAGACGAGCCAATGAATCTTTCGTCAAACAGCTGGCAGATGGATATAGACCGGGCTTCGTGCGGATTTTCCACCCTGCCAATAACCAATCTTGAACGATAGCCGTAGACAGCCTCAAATCATCGGCGACCCAGCCAGCCAGCTCGGCTACGCTGACTAAAGATGCCGGTATTCCGCGTCAGGGAAGAACGGCGTCAAAGGCAATTAAAGGTCAAATTTAAGGATCCTCGCAATGGCTCGCGTATGTCGACGTTGGACGAATGGATACACAGCCTATGCTCACAGCCTAGGATAGGCGACATGCCTAACATTCGGTCCAAGACAAATTAGACCCAAGGCTAAAAGATCAAGCTTCTTAATAAGTGTTTAGAAACCCACAAATTGGACGGCACTTGACCCAACGCTTGCGGGATAGGTAGGCTGTGTATTATCGTGTAGTGTAGTGATGTATCGTCATATCAACTGCCCCTGTCAGATATGCCGAATAGGGGTCACATATCTGTTAGTGAGGAACTTGCCCTATTGGAAAGGACTTCGCCCAATCTCGTCGTGGGGCGTATCCGCTCGCTAGAGGAAGATCGACCACCGCCATTGAGCGCATCACCTCAGCCAGAGTCCAGACACTCTACGACGGAGATGATTTCATATCCATTATCGAATTGTTTTGTCTTACCAGCGACAGCGAATTGAATATTTTAGCAACAGCTTCTGCATCATAGCAATATAAAGACTAACGGAGCTTTCACTTGGCAATAGCGATCATAACGTCCTAAATAAATCCTTCCTGGCGACCATCCAAGATTGAATCGGAGAGTGTGGGAGGCGATTTCATCTATTAAGTATGTAGCATTTTCACCCCGCTCTGCGGAAGCACCATATATGAAAGCAACTCCCATCAATTTGGACCATATCGCCTTATTAGATATGGTCACCCCCCTCTACCGTTCCCCAGATCTTGGATCGCATACTCTGTCGTTGAATTCGAGTCGGTGAATCATGGCCAGGATGACTGACCCAGGCCCAACAGCCAGCTACCCGTCGCCCCCGACGCATTATTCTCCTTCCGATCATAGACCATCGTTAGGCTCGCTTTACGAGCACGTTACGAGCATGTCGTCCTCCGCATCGCCTCCAAACAACGCCCAACCCGACAAAGGACCGCTGTCGTCGCTAAACCTCGGCTTCCTAAAGTCCTTGAATGATAAGAAAACAACGCGCGATGGCCAGCCGCCCAAAAGACGAGGCCCCAAGCCTGATAGTAAACCAGCGTTGACTCGCCGCCAAGAACTAAATCGCCAAGCACAAAGGTACAATTTGTCTTTCATCGACAGGAGTCATCGATTCTAACAACCTACTTCCAGGACGCATCGTGAACGTAAAGAACTATATATAAAAGCGCTCGAGGACGAGGTGCTGCGGCTGAAGGAAATATATAGCAATGTCTCGCAAGACAAAGACAAGCTCGCCGAGGAGAACAGACAACTCAAGACCCTCCTGCAACAGAACGGTCTCTCGCTCGGGTCGGGGGCCGGCGTGGATGACGTCGGCAACGGTCTCAGCCCTGGGTACACTTCTAGCGGTAGTATCTCAGGTAGTTACGCACCCGGTAGCTCCAACACTGCATACACGCCGCCCCTAACGTCGATATCAAGCCCCCCATCCATGTCCGTATCGTCGCAGGGAATAGGGGGCCAGTCGCAGGGACGGAGCTTAAGCCAGCAGCAACCCGGACAGAGTCATGTGGACTACGAACAGGCTGGGATAGATTTCGTCTTAACGTACGATAACCCTGATGACCCCTCGAAGGCCTACATATCACCTCCCCCGCAGTGAAGGAAAGGAAGAAAAAGGGTATTGGGCAGCGGTCCCGTTGCCCAATCCCTCTTCTTCCTCGATACACGCACATACATACATGCATATACACTCACAAATGTAAATTATTGGATACTGCGTTGGGACACAGTTGTAGCTAATCGTGTGGCCGTGCTGATGGCGCTGTAGGCTCGAGAGACCCTGCATGGACCACATGCCGTGGCTGCTGGAGCGGGCGCACGACACGGGCGGCGACGCCTGCGGCCACGCGCTCATGGCCACCTGCCCGCCGGAGCCCTTCCCCGAGCTGAGCGGCAACATCCCGTTCGGGTACGCGCATAACCACAAGCCCGAGACTACGACGACGACGGCGACGAACACCCAGTCAAGCCACCGGACGTGGGAGCTGTCCAAGGCGGACCTCGCCACCCTACTCGACCTGAGCAAGAAGCTGGACCTGGACGGCGAGATCACCCCGGTCATGGCGTGGGGCATGATCCTCGCGCACCCGCGGCTGGGCGAGCTGAGGCGCGAGGACCTCGAGAAGCTCATCGACGACCTCAAGGGCAAGGTCCGGTGCTACGGGTACGGATTTCACCTGACTTTCCCTTCTGTCTTACCGTACAATGCTAACTATTTCCCCACAGGTTCGGAGCCGTGATGGAGGAGTTCGAGGTTCGCGATGCTCTTAACGCGGTGTTCATGGCGAAACCAGAGGTATTTTCGGCGAAGCAGGAGATGGGCATGGCTTACTAGATGGCGGTACTATTTTCAACTAGAGCGTTAACTGGATTTAATTGGCGTAATGATGATGGTAGCGATTACGGTGGTACGCATGTCGGAGAGGCGATAGTCAAAAGATTTTGTTGCTATACATGATGTATACCTTGATAAAAACCAACGAAATGAAGCTACACTTCATCCACGTTAAACTCTAATGATGATATTTAGGTGTAACTTACGTACGTTGGAAGTATCTTTCACAACATATAAGGTATGTAAAAGCAAAGGAACGACTTGTTCAACATCTTCAGTTACCATTAGACAACGCAACAAAGCAATCTCTATGTTTTTATGAGTCAATGGATTGAGAAATGGGACTTCGTATATATCTGTAATGCACCTAGAATACTGAAGAAGGTATCAGGTGAATTCAAGGTCGCTCATTAAGACATTTACACAGTAAACTTTAACGTCTTCTCTAGGTTCAGCACTGTGGGTAAGTTGACCAGGTACGTACCCCACTTGGAGGTCCGGCTTGTGAACTGCCCCACACCCCACCAAAACGATTCTAGTAAAATTTCAAAATTTCAATCAACTTTACCTTGCGAAACGACATCGAGATTATCTACGACAAAGGGATCTTGTTACGGAAGCATACCTATCACACATTTTGACACATTCTCGATTACCCAACATGGCACCATCTTCCTTGGCCGACCTCATCGCGGCCCTGCCTGAAGGCGATGGATGGGGCCCTCCTCCCGTAACCGAAACCACCTTGAATGGTGTCCCGTACGCGCCCTTCTCCAAGGGCGACAAGCTCGGCCGTATGGCAGACTGGACCGCAGACAGTAAGGATGGAAGAGATGGTCGCGGTGGTAGACAGCAGTATAACCGCAACTACAGAGGTATGGAAACCGCAACCAGGAAAGTAGTAGAGATGTCAATGTTAATCATAATTCTTGATAATAGACCAGCAAATATACGGTGCCGGAAGCAATGCTACTTTCACTGCCCCCGTTGCCGAAGCCGACGAGAACACCTTCTCCGTTGTCAGCAGAGAAACCACAAAGACGCGATATGGTAGGGGCGCCGTCTTTACCCGCGGCCGCGGACAACGAGGTGCCCGACAGGACACTAGGGGTGGTCGCAACCAGCCTCAACGGGGTGGCCGTGGTGGCTCGCAAGGCTACGGAGGATATGATAGCCGTGGTGGCCGTAATAACGCGCCTCGTGGTCGTCGCTTTGGGTGGAAGGACTACGATAAGCCGACCCGAAACCGCGATGCTTCGATCAACATCAAGCCTGACTGGCAGCTGCTAGAGGAGATTGACTTCAACAGACTAGCGAAGCTAAACCTCGATGCCGATGAGGGAGAGGATATCGATGCCTACGGTTTCCTTTACTACTACGACCGATCCTTCGACAAGCAGCCTGTCAAGACTGCCGAGAGAAGATTGGTCCCTCTGGATCGTGCTGCTTACAACGTCACGACCTCCTCCGATCCCGTTATCCAGGAACTGGCCGATAAGGACGAGGCCACTATTTTCGCCACCGACAGCATCCTCTCTATGCTCATGTGCTCTACTCGCTCCATTTACCCCTGGGATATCGTCATTGTCAGACAAGGCAACAAGATCTTCCTCGACAAGCGTGATAATGCTACGCTTGACATGGTAACGGTGAACGAGAACGCCGCCGATGCCCCGGCCGAGGCTGCAGATGGCAACAAGGACAGCATCAACCTACCGGCCGCTCTAGCGGAAGAAGCTACTTACATCAACCACAACTTCGCCAACCAGGTGGTGCTAGAGAACGAGACCAACAAGGTCGAGATGACACACGACAATCCATTCTACAACGCATCAGAGGAGACCGAGCCTCCTGCGAGCAAGGCCTACAAATACCGCAGATTTGACCTTTCAACTAGCGAAGAGGACCCTATGTACCTGATCGTCCGAACCGAGCTGGATGCGGTCCAGAAGAATGCCATTAGCGGGGACGACCAGTTTGTCACCGTCAAGGCGCTCAATGAGTTCGACAGCAAAGCGCAAGGAAGTGGTGGTGCCTTGGACTGGAGGACCAAGCTTGTCAGTCAGCGTGGTGCGGTCGTCGCGACAGAGATGAAGAACAATAGTGTTAAGCTTGCGCGATGGACAGTGCAAAGTATCCTATCCAAGGCGGATGTCATGAAGCTTGGGTTCGTTCCCTTTTCCCTCTAAAACTATTATTGTGTATACAACTAATTTGTTTTCCAGTTTCGTTTCTCGTGCTAACCCCAAGTCGAACGACAAGCATGTCATCCTGGGAGTTATTGGCTGGAAGCCTAAGGACTTCGCCAACCAGATGAACCTCTCGCTTTCCAACGGCTGGGGTATCGTACGTACCATCGCCGACATGTGCCTCAAGCGCGAGGACGGCAAGTTTGTGCTCGTCAAGGATCCCAATAAGTCTATCCTTCGGCTGTACGAAGTGCCCGCCGGCAGCTTCGATGAGGATGCTGAAGAGGAGACGGTTCCGGAGACTGTTCCGGAGGAGGAGTAGATTAGGTACTCTAGTAGCCGGGACGTATAGCGACTCAGCGGGACGTATAGCGACTCAGCGAGTTATGTTTGGTTTCTAAGCGTACAAGCTTACTGTCTACTGGGACTAACCTAAGCTCTACGCAGGCGTCATTGTTAATAAAATCCACGACATGATTTCTGTATTCCACTCGTCACATGCAATTCCTCCTAATCGTGTTACCGTAGTAGGAATTCTATGTATTTAAGACATCCCGTCCATCCCGTACATAGGGGAGGAGGGGTCTACCCCACCTCCAAATCACCCCACCACTTCGTGCATCTTTTCTGCCCCGCTACGGGAGCTGTTTTCTGGCTTGTGACGTCGGTTTTTTATTCTGTTCCTGGATCAGCACATTTGAGCATCTATCTCGCTTCCAAAATCTGTAGTTTGCTTTCTCGAGGCTTAAGACATCCGGGTTCTTTGTCTTGAAAATAAACAACTCCTATTCGTCAGGGACACACACATCCGTAACTGAAAGAAAGATACCGACCGACCGATCGACCGATAAACCGATCATGGCGCCCAAGGCCATAATAGCACCCTCGATCCTGTCTGCGGACTTCGCGCAGCTGGGCGCCGACTGCGCCAGGACGATGGACCAGGGCGCCGACTGGCTTCACGTGGATATCATGTACGTTGTATCTGCTGCCAGACAGTTAATAGACCCTCGTTTTATACAATTGGCTGCCCAAAGAGGTATAAGTTTATATAGCTCAGCGACTAACACAGAGCTTGCTACTTGCGATTTTTAGGGACGGTCACTTCGTACCTAACATCACCTTCGGCGCGCCGGTCGTGGCCAAGATACGGAAGCATGTCGACAAGCCCGCCGCAGGGCTCGGACGCGGGACGTTCGATTGTCATATGATGATTGCAGAGGTATGCATTATACGTACGAATGCTATGTGGTGTGATGATGATGCTCGATGCTGTGAGGGACGCAAACAGTCTTGCTACTCACTGCACCCCTTGCCTGCTCGCATGCAACCCACCACCCTCCCCTCTCCCTTCCGGCCTCCCCTAGCGAGAGGAAGTCGTCGTCACAGCCCGTAGCAAGCAAGACATCAGGCAAGACAGCATGTGCTAACCTCGAACCACCCAAACCCGCAGCCCAAGAAATGGGTCAAGGAGTTCAAGAATGCCGGGTGCGACCTATACTGCTTCCACTACGAAGCGGCCTTCTCCAGCGCGGCCGAGAGCCCCGAGGCCAAGACGGACGAAAAGACGAACCCCGAGGACCTCATCCGCTACATCCACGGCCTCGGCCTACTCGCCGGCATCGCCCTCAAGCCGATGACCGGCGTCGAGGTCCTGACCGAGTTGCTCGAGAGCGAGGATCCGACGGAGCGGCCTGATGTACGTTTCATACCTTTCTCCCTTTAATCCCATCTCTATATTTTCCCCTTTGCTAGTTTTACATCTATCTCCCCCTTAATTGGTTGGCTGTTTGGCTGTAGCTGGTTGGCTCAGTGAGAAAAAAACATTATACTTACCTGCAAACCAAAAAATACAGATGGTCCTCATCATGACGGTCGAGCCCGGCTTCGGCGGCCAGAAGTTCATGGCGTCGGAGCTGCCCAAGGTGCAGGCGCTGCGGGAGAAGTACCCGGACCTCAACATCGAGGTCGACGGCGGCCTGGGCCCCGGCACCATCGAC
>JAOXNQ010000001.1:226483-241164 GCA_028571165.1 Hypoxylon perforatum
GCCCCGGCACCATCGACCAGGCCGCGGACGCTGGCGCCAACGTCATCGTCGCCGGCAGCGCCGTCTTCGGCGCCAAGGACCCCTCCGAGGTTATCTCGCTGCTCCGGACGGCTGTTGATTCGAGATCTGGAGGAAAGCTATGAGTGAGTTGTGATTTGATTCGGCAATTGGATATGCAGATCAAGGCTTATAGCTTTGCAGAAAGAAGGATCCGACAGACAGACAGACTGGCGGGTTGCGCATGTGAATAGGAGTAATACAGAAGAGAGAAATACAATACATTGCTCTCTAATTGTTCATAACATCGCGCCGTAATTAAGCTGGCTCTAAAATACATACTACATACTGGACATTGGTAGATTCACTAGTAGATGCTTCCTCGCCAGCCCTTTCCATAATGCAGTACAGGTTTGGTCCGTATCCATTCATAAATCGTAACCAGACTATTTCGAAATAACTTTGTCAATCACTTCGATGAAGCCTTCGATCTCCTCCACTGCGCCACGACCGAGTCAGAGATAGGTCTTACATAGCATGCATAGGAGACTGGGAGGCATAGGTTAGGTACTCACCAGTATTATAATGCGCCATACTAACCCTCACCACCCCATCCGCCCCCAGCTTCAAGTACTCGCGCACCAGCGTGTTCGAGTAGAAGGCGCCCCAGCGGAAACCATACGGCGTCGTCCGCTCCAGCGTCTCCACCAGCTCCCGCGAGTCCCACCCGCCGACCCGGAAGCTGACGACGGGCAGCCGTAGATGCGCGTCCGCGCTGCTTTCGCCGTACACCGTGATCTGAGGGTGCGAGTTTAGGTAGGCGAGCAGTTTGGATTGGAGGAGTGATTCTTGCGCTGCGACGGAGGCCCACTCGCTGGAGGAGGAGGAGGGTGGACCTGTGTATGCGACGATTGGGGGGATTGCGGCGACGAGCTCGTAGTATCCGCTGCCTGTGTGGTTGTTAGTGTTTTGATAAAAGGGGTGAAAAGGGAATACTTTTGAATATCCCCCCTTTTCGCTAGATAGCATGGCTCGCGTGACTTTACGAGCCGAAGCTGGGTGAATTAGGTAGGCCACTAAAACGTACCGAGGCTGATCTTCTGTTCGAGAGTGTCGTGTGGGTTAAAGAAGTGGCCCAGCGAGGCCATCTGCTCCTGGGCCTTGCGACTGCCGTACAGCATAGCCACGTGCGGACCAAAGACCTTGTACCAAGACAAAACGTAAAAATCGACGCCAAACTCCTTGACGTCCACGGGCCGGTGCGGTGCGTACGCCACGCCGTCGACGCAGAGCAAGGCATCGGGGACCGTGTGCACGGCGTCCGCGATCGCCTTGATGTCGTGGATCGTCCCTAGCACGTTGCTCGCGTGCGTGCAGGTGACGAGCCGCGTCTTGGGGGATAGGAGGGACGTGAGGTCCTCTGGTACTAGCTTCAGGTTCGTAGGGGAGAGCTCAAGCGGCTTCCACCACTTGATGGTAAGCTTGAGCCGGGCGGCAAGGTCCTTCCACGGCGCGATGTTGGCCTCGTGGTCGATGGCCGACACTATGATCTCGTCGCCCTCTTGGAACGGGAGGGCGAATGAGAGGTTGCGCAAGAGTTGCGTGGTAGAGGCACCATAGGCTGTGGGATTGGGTGAGCTAATTGATTCTTTACACATATGAATTTGGGTACTTTTAGTCGGGTGCTCTCACCTATCTCGTCCTTCCGAGCGTTAAGGAATTTCGCTCCGGCTTCTACGCCGTCGTTGTACCGAGAGCTTGACGCTTGGCTAGCCTTGTAACCACCTCCAAACTGGACATTGCTCTTGATCAGATAGTCACGGATACTGGAAGTGAAGTTAGACGAATGAGTGGAAGCTGTGTACCCGTTAGAAAAGGAGCGGGATCCTTTCTTACGTTTCGATAACGATGCCTAGTGTTTGGCTCCCGCCTGCGTTGTCGAGAAACACTTGCTCTTCCTGCAAGGCGGGAAACTTGGATCTCACGGCTTGAATGTCGAGATCGGTCATTTTGAACTGATGATTTCAGAACCTCCTTTTCAATATTGAGTCCCTCTAAGATTCGGATCTAGGCTGATGACTTAGAAAAGCTTAGTCCTGGTTACTGGCGGCCTATAAGGTCCCTCGCGAGTTCGGGGGTTCCTTTTCGCCCACGTAACGTCGATACCCAGATATGCAGGTATCTCCTTGTTCGGCTTGGAAGCTTCCTGTAGGGTACCCGAAACTTTAAGCCCATCTCCAACCGGATGGAACCTGGACGCTATATGCAGAGCCCCCAGTTCACCAATGACGTTGATTGCGGGGCGTTCGTTGATCGAATGGAACAGCTCATTTTAGCGCGCTCTTCTATAATAAAATAAACTGCCAGTTCTGAAGCTCTAGGTATGCCCCCCGTACGCCTTGCCCTAAATATAGACTTCTACTGTTGAAGGTTTATAGCGAATATCGTTGGTAAGTATAGCCCAGAGCTTGCTAGAGGCTATAAATTGAAAATGTAGGTACACAACTATTTTATATATTTGGACCATATCGTGAAAGAAGACATTCTAATGTTGAATACTGTGGAGGTATTGAACAGTGAACATGTGAATGAGAGAATCCCAAGCGAATTCCGGTAGATTTATTGAGCAATATTTGAGCAGCTAAAACGAGGCTGGCAGCATTTGTTTACAAATATGTAGCCGACCGGTCACCTTGGGGGCCAAGTCATCGGTTACACAGCGTAGGCAGAGACTGAAACGCGATAGCCTAGTAAACAAACAATCTATTAGAACACAGCTTCAACATACCTAAGTTGGCTTTACTGTGGGATCATCACATATTCCGCAATGACTCAATTATATCATAAACTCGAAGACGGCCATTTCCGGTTGCTGTCTTTCAACGACTCTACCGGTACAGCGTGTCAGCTTAGTAGCTACGAGATCGATCGAGCGCCCCCATATATTGCGCTCTCATACACCTGGAGGAGTACCCTCACGACTCGGCAGAAGACGCTACGTCAAAGAAAATATCATATCTCTATCAATGGAGAACAAGCTGAGGTACAGCAGAACCTCCGCGATGCACTCAGGAATCTTGCGGCACCCATCCGGCGTCAGAAACGCTTGCTTTGGGTCGACGCGATATGTATCGACCAGGCTAATTTCGAGGAACGAAAAGCCCAAGTGAGGAGAATGAAGGAAGTATACGAAAAAGCAAAACATGTGTTTGCCTGGCTCGGGTTGCCTCATAACGAAAAGGAAATAAAACTAGCTATCAAGCATATGTCAGCGCTGGTATCATACATACGTGATGCCGCGGCGAAGTACAATAACGACTCGTTCATGGTTGCGGCGAGTCTTAGGACGAGACCAGTCTTGTGGCATGGTGACGGTGATATTAAAATCCGAAAGGCATGGCAAGGTATATCGAATATGTTCAACCGGCCGTACTGGGAGAGGACGTGGATTCATCAGGAGGTCACTACTCCCACTGACATACAATTCTGGTGTGGCAAGTATAGTTTTGACGAGAGTGCCTTTATAGGCGCGGTCTGCTGTAGCGTTGCCTTCTCGAGGATGTCTGGCTTTGATAACCAATTTATGGAAGAGACGTGTGGTTTGGCTCATGCGG
This sequence comes from Hypoxylon perforatum, assembly GCA_028571165.1. Lineage (NCBI taxonomy): Eukaryota > Fungi > Ascomycota > Sordariomycetes > Xylariales > Hypoxylaceae > Hypoxylon > Hypoxylon perforatum. The sequence continues at coordinate 230,095 of JAOXNQ010000001.1, forward strand.
TGTGGACCTCCCATGGCCGAGCCAGCCGTAAAGCTATCAAGCGAAGAAGGCTTATCGATCTCCTTATTGAAATCCGGCCAACCTCCTGTACAGATCAGAGAGATAAAGTTTACGCTCTCCTAGGCCACGCCGCAGATGTAACATCTGACCAGCTATCTATTGACTATCACAAAAGCCTGGCGGATATATATGTCGATGTTGTCAAGTTATATGTCTTTCATAAGGAGACTCCCACCCTAGACATCCTTGGTCATGTCTACACCCCGCATGACGATATAGCCCAGAAAGGATGGAACAATTCGTCAATGCCGTCTTGGATTCCTGATTGGAGACAGCGGAATATGATAAGGCCAATCCACACAGGCCGCTCTGCAGCCACCTACCCGTATGACCCGTGCCCAGGTACTACTATAGAAGCACATATCATGGACGGGTCACTTCAACTTAAGGGTATCGTTATGGAGGATTTAAAGATTGAAATACTGACTGACTGGTGGCATAACATTGTTGACTTTACTGTTTTGTCAATAGCAAGGCGTTGGTATAACGACTTCATGGCCAACGGCGACGCTTCTCTAGATGAACCTATTCGAAGAGCACTTGTTGGCAATAGAACTACAACGGTTCCTGGCAATCAGAATGTTGGTCATGCCCAGAGTGATCAAATGGTTGATTGGGGCCTTGTTGATATGGACAATGCTCAGCTAGACCGATTGGGGTACGAAAGAAAAAGCAACATGGTCGATGACGTGACGAGAGTCTGCTTCGGCAAGCGGATGGCAATGCTAACGAACGGAAGTATTGCAATTGTCCCTGATGGATCTATGCCCGACGACCAGGTAGCTTTATTTCATGGAGGGAAAGCACTCTATGTGCTTAGGCCCGTCCCAGGACAGCAAAATACGTTCAGGTTCATCGGCGAATGTTACGTGAACGACCTCATGGACGGTGCTCTGGTGGAATTGAACGCCCAGAGAGGCAGAACGGCCGGTTTGGTGCGATTGGTGTGAGCTTCTGGTTCCCATGATTTTGCCATTTCAACCCTAGGTGTTCAGATGGATATAACGCTGGCTAAGCTTATTACTCCGACATCAGCTACTACTACTATAGTGGACTATAGTGGAAGAGATGCCGGACTTTTATGATCTAACCGCCGGTGCGGTTCCACTAGGTTGTCTCTGGAAAAGGGATGAAGGTGTCGAGTATGCATAGTGCATGATCTATATGGGTACAATGGCTGGACGCATCCTACTCCCGTCCAGTGAGCCAGTGAAACAGAAGAGGGGGATCCTGCGGCCTTGGGATGGATGGGCGCTTCAACCATCATGCTATTAAATCAGTTATTTTCAGTAAGGACTAGCGATCTATTGGAGCTGAACGGATGAGCAGTTTGGGGGAGTGCAGCAGCCATGATGCATGGCGCATAGCGGTATAACGAGATACGATGTATAAAAGGGATCGAATTGGAAGAATTGGAGTTTATAGAGGTGACCATTCTACTTTCCTAATAGACTTGAAGCTTTTTAGAATTTAAGAAAAAAGGAGGGGCATATGCCACTATATTCTCACGCTTCCTTACACTACCACATCCCCTATCATCCATCACTTGTCACCCCTCAGACAAACATTTGCAGGCATTGACAAACTACAATCCCGCAAAATTACTTTAGTCTAATCTGTGGGTCTCAGGCGGTGAAGATCAGACGAGCAGAACAAGCGTCGACTTTACTTTGAACTTAACAGGGTTCATATTCTGCCGCATACTCCATAAAAAATGTTTAAGAGGTAGCTCTCCATTTGAAGGAACACGAATGCTACTGCCCATTGTGTGCGCAACACCCATTCATCTTGCGCACTGACAGCAATATCCAGCAATTCGTACCCGAATTGACTAGGATATCTCCAATTAATCTCCCAAGATGAAGCGCAAAGCCCAGCCGCAAGGTGCGACTCCCAAACCCGCCAAAAAGAAGTCCAAGACCTGTAAGTCGCCCGCCCTCGTCTCCTGCAGATCGGCCATCGTACGATCTCGCCGCAAATTTTTCAAACGGGACGAACTGACTGTGCCACCCACAGCATTGAGCGACGAGGAGGTCAAGAAGAGGTTTAGGAAGGGACTTTTCGACAAGGACGAGCTGAACAAGTACACACGAGGCTATGCCGACTCGACTCCCTACAAGCACAGCGTCATCCACCAGCTGATCGACGACAAGCTGCTGCGCGCCGTCCGCGACGAGATCAAGGACAATGTCTCCTTCACCCCCAAGGAGACCGACATCTACAAGATCCACCAATCCGGCGACCTCGCCAATCTCGACGGTCTGGACGACGCCGCCCTAGCTAAGCTGCCGTCCTTGCTTGCGCTGAGGGACGCAATGTACTCGCAGTCCTTCCGAGACTACGTCGCGCACATTACCGGATGCGGCCCCCTGAGCGGCAGGAAGACAGACATGGCTATTAACGTCTACACGCCGGGGTGCTATCTCCTATGCCACGACGACGTCATCGGCAGCCGCAAGGTCAGCTACATCCTGTACCTGACGGACCCGGACCTCCCCTGGAAGCCAGAGTGGGGCGGCGCGCTGCGGCTGTTCCCCGTGCAGGAGATCAAGGGCGGCAACGGGCTTGTGGCCAAGACGCCGGAGCCGGACGTCGCCAAGGTGATCCCGCCGGCGTGGAACCAGCTGAGCTTCTTCGCCGTGCAGCCCGGCGAGAGCTTCCACGACGTCGAGGAGGTGTACCGGGCGGCGACCAAGACACAGCTCGAGAAGGAAGGAGGCCGCGTCCGCATGGCCATCAGTGGCTGGTTCCACATCCCGCAGGCCGGCGAGGACGGGTACGAGGCGGGCGCCGAGGCGAGGCAGATGAAGAACAGCGGGCTCATGCAGCTGCAGGGCAACCCCGCGCAGTACGACAAGCCGCAGCCCAGCCCCATCGCCGTCGGCAAGCCCCTCGGGTCGCAGTTCTCCAAGGACGACCTCGACTTCCTGCTCGAATACATGGCGCCCGCCTACCTGACCCCCGACACCCTCGACGGGGTCCGGGAGCACTTCGAGGAGAACTCGAGCATCGACCTCGCCGGCCTCCTCAACAATAAGTTTGCCGAGAAGCTGCGGGAGTTCATCACACCCCTCGACCGGTCCCCCACCCCAGAGGACAGCGAGGAGTTCGAGGAGATGCCCTGGGGCGTCGCGCGGCCGCCGCACAAGCACCGGTACCTGTATCTGCAGGCGAAGAACATGCCGCCCGACTCGCCCAACGCGAAAACCGCGGCCGCCGAAAAGCAGAAGCGGAAGGAAAAATCGCCGCTCCAGGAGCTCCTGGAGGACTTCTTCCCGAGCCGGCCGTTCGGCCGCTGGCTGCAGAACGCGACGGGCTGCGTGATCGATAGTTTCGATTTCGTAGCGCGTCGGTTTCGCCGCGGCCGCGACTACACGCTGGCCACGAGCTACGAGGGCAAGCCGCGCCTCGAGCTGACGTTCGGGATCACGCCGACGCGCGGGTGGGGCGACGAAGGTGAAGACGATGATGACGAGGAGGATGACGAAGAAGAAGACGAAGCCGAACCCGCAGCCAAGGCCAACGGCAAGAGTAACGGGAAAGGCAAGGGCAAAGTCAAGGCCGAACCCCCCAAGAAGCAGAAGAACAACAAGAAGACGCCGCAAGAAGACGACAACAATACAAAAGAAGCAGAAGACTTCGGCGGCCAGGAGGTGTACATGGCGGGCGACGACGACGCGGCCAACGACGACGCGGCGATCTACAAGGCGGGCGGCGACGACGACGACAACATCCTGTTCTTCCAGGCCGCGGCGTGGAACAAGCTGTCGCTAGTGCTGCGCGACAGCGGCGCGCTCAAGTTCGTGAAATACGTCAGCCAGAGCGCGCCCGGCGATCGGTGGGATATCTCGGGTGTATTCGATGTCGAGGAGGACTCGGACGATGAAGAGGATGATGAAGAACAACAACAGGCTACGGGTGTGCTTGACGACACGGAAGAGGAGTGGAACGGCTTCCCTTCGTCGTCCGATAGCGAGTCCGACTAGATGTTCTAAGCAGTCTACTTGTAATGAGTCGGATGGTCAAGTACGCATGTACTATATCGAGAAATTACGATGCTGTAAGCAAAATAATGAAGTTCATGAACTCTTTTCAATCAATTGAATGTAAAAACAAGTGCTCCTACACAACTTCTAGATGCGTTATACTCGCTAGCCATGCCATGCCACCCCAATAGCAAAACACAAGATGCAATATCACATCTAACAGGACGCCTGTCTTCCACTACCGCCTCTCATGCCCCAAACCAAGAGCCCAAGATACGCATGCAATGAGCCCGGAGGCCTGCCTATCTTCTAACCAGTTTGCTTTCTTTCCTCTTTCCTCAAAACATAATGTGTGTATATATAAACCCCGTGCGCCGCCAAATGCGTACCGGAACTCCAACAAGCCAACAGACAACCTACAACCAAATCAAGTTTCTAACCCCTATCCTATTCCAGTTCTTTAAGTTCTTTCGTACTTCTCGTGCTGACGAACGCGTGTCTGAGGAAGTGAAACCACACTTTGGTGTTCTTGTGACCCTTGTGGCCCTTGTGATGCTTCTTCTTGCCCTTGCCTTTCTTGCCTTTGCCTTTCTTTTTCTTCTTCTCGATCTCGAATTCGCTATCTGATTCTTCGTCGTCATCATCAGACTCCTCTTCTACGGCATCGCCGTACTCTTCACCTTCTTCATCATCATCGTAATCCTCATACGCATCCTCTACAAGCTCCTCAGACTTAGCATCCGACGTCTGCCCGATCCTGTGCGCGAGCCGCAGCAGGCTTCTGACAGTCAGGTCTTTCAGCTTGTAGATTTTGTCGTCGAAAGTGGTGTACTCGACCTCGAAGCCGAACTCCCTCGGCTTGGGCTTGTCGTGCTTCGGCTTCTTGTCCTTGTGCTTTCCCGCGTCCCAGTGCAACTCCGATGTATCATCGTCTGGACTTGGGGCGATGTCGTTGTTGATGTACGTCAAGTTGGCGTAGTACTGTGTGAAGCCCCTCAGCGTTAGCGATTGGGGGAAGTAGGCAGGACCCGGTGGTGTGCCCTTGGCAGGCGGATCCGGGATGTGAAGGTCGGGGTTTGTGGGCTTTTTGCCCTTCCCCTTTTTCTTCTTTTCAATATCTAAGGTGGGTTCGTGGCGTAGTTCTAGCTCGCGCATATCCTGCTTGGCAGAGGAAGAAACACGCATGTTATCAAGCCAAGTCGTAGTATGCTCTAGTCCAGTAATATTATAGTCGAAGACACGAAGAGTCGGGAAGTAGTTGGGGACGATGCTGGGACTGATCAGAGTCAACTGATAACGCTCTGCGTACGGTCCGCCAACCTTGCTCTTCCCACCCTTCTTTTTCTTGTTCTTCTTTTTACCGGATTTTTCGAAGTCTTGTCCCTGAACATCGGGCAACTTGGCCCAATCTTCTCGCAACTCGAAGAGGTAGTCTTTGCTGGATTGTGCTGATAATGTTTCGTCCATGCTCACGCGAGTATTTTGCTGGCGAACGGATTTAGTATCAAGAACGGAGAGGTCAATCTCTTTCGTGTCTTGGAGTAGGAAATGGTCGATATTCATATGGCCATACAGAGAGCCGGTAACCACGTCGCGGTATTGTTGCAACCAAAGGGTATATTTCTGCCAGCATGTCTCATCCCACAACTGCTTTCCAGAAGTTCTAGCAGGAGGAACGTGACCCATCAAAATGGCCTTCATGCCGCGTTCCCGTAGGAACTGTAGCTGGACTCGTAGCCATTCAAACTGCTTATATCCCGGCTCCGATGGGTGTGCGCAATCGTCAACCCCTGCGTTACGATCGAAGAAGTATAGGGTATTAAGACTGAACACGGCAAGCTTATTAGGAATGACCTCGACGTAAAACCAGCCGCCGAACTCGAATGAATGCCGTTGCGCTTCCGGGATGAAGCTACTCCAAACATCGGTATAAGTCTTGAGGATCTTGTTCGGGCCGGGTTGTAATATGTTGTGCGGATAGATATCATTATTTCCAAAGGTTGGGACGACGGGAACTACTAATCCCTCGTCGTCTGAAAATGTATTGACGAAAGATTGCGCGATTCTCTCGTTCATAGCCAGGATCTCCTTGTCGTGGCGGGGTATTTCTTCGTCGCTGTCATGACGGGCTGAATCACCTGTCCAGACGACGAAGTCAATTGAGTCTTTTAGGTTTGCGGTAATCCAATCGAGAGTCGCATTGACGAGGGCCAATGGGGAATCGCAATCAGAAGTTTCAGCGCCATAGGTGCCAGCCGGACCATGGCCCCGATGGCATGCGATATTCTCCTCGGTGGAGGTGTGAACTTTATAGTACTCGTCGGGATGTAAATCTATGTAAGGTACCTGTTAAAAAAAAGCGATCATTTGGAGATGGTGGTGTGGTGGTGTGTGATCATACCTGTGATATGGAGGAATCTGCCGTGCAACTTGCGCTGTGACGCAGGTTGGCTACCATCGTGGCTCGCCTGCAGGACGAATTGAGTCCCGGTAGTTGGAGCGCCTATGACGAAAGACGCCAGTAGGCTGGGAATAGCCCACGCCCACGCCGACATCTTGAGCGCCATGGTTAATCGTTTTTTGAGGCTCTTAGACCTTTGGTAAATGGAAGAAGACGATGCGCATAATCAGTGGGCACGCATCCGCTTATAGGTCATAGGGCAACAGAGGGTATTCTATGAGTTGTCGCAGATTTTATCGCTGTGAGAATTCCGTCATTGGCAGCGTAGATTCGAGAAGCGAACCAAAGACCGTCAAGGAACGCCAAAACAGGGCTGGCTGGCTGGCCGTGGGACCCAATAAAACTCGTTGTAATGTGCCTTTTATTAGCCAAGGTATGCGTGCTAAGTGGACTATTAGCTGATGGCAAAAAGGAGCCGATGAAAAGACTACGAGACAGTACTGAGTAAGGCTTCTGAACAGGAGAACAACATTCAACCAGATCTTCCAACCTCTCATCACCCCGTATTATAGAAGCGGCCGAAGGGGTTCTTAAGCTTTTGGTCTATGTTCAGCGTATTTTCAGTAGTAAGGCTGGAGGCTGACAATAGGCGACGAATCACAGCGCCGGATTCCGCACGTGTAGGAGGTTAATCGCGGAGAGTCAAGCTCAACCAACTGAGACATCTAGAACACCGTCACGCCACAACACTTGCAGTGCGGGCACACGACAGTGCATAGTCCCGCTGCCGCCCTTAAAGTACGCTCACCCGCCGATTCAAGAGGCTAACGTTCCAATAGTTTGCTAAGGTCATATGCGATGCTGGTCGAATGGGGTTGAGCTGCAAGACCATCACCAGGTCCTCTAGATGCCTAGATGCGCAGGAGGCCGGTAGAGTTATCAGAAAGCACAGGCGTGAAGAGGATGGTGACTGTTTTGCCGATCTTCCATTCGAGCATTTGCCCTCCCACAAGCCTTAGCGCCAAGGGCAAATGGCCATCAAGGTGCTATCCCGAGTCGACAGCGTAAAAGTTCGGTGCTTTTCTTAGCCGTCTCGCGGGCTAGGGTGACGTCAGATTTCATGGGCATACTAAAGGATAGATCGGCAAGGGAGAGATGGGATGAGCCACTAATTCAGAAGTGGGACACCACCTAGTAATTGGAGTAAGATAGATGCTAGATGCACTTATTCATGTGCATTGCTTAGAAGAACGAAGAATAGACATAAAGACCAGTTGATCTCTTCTTACATAGAACCCCAATCGTAACCTTGAGGCCTCTCTCGTTACATAGGACGGCTGTCAAAGTCTACGTGGAGAGTCGAGACCAAAGACAATAAGTTGAAAGTGGTAACGATGGAACGAAGAATTATCTTTCAAGCCTTTCGCAGTAGAAAAGGTGGAATCTCCGGGCCAATAATGACTCACTAATTCATAGGGGTCCAGGGTCCAGCTGTCGCTGCTACCTGCATCTGCACGTAGCACGTATATCTGCACTAGCGTGCCAGTCGCCAGTGTGCCTTAGTATGAGGGGTGTATTACTAAGCCAATCGGTGGTCTGTGGTGGATATATTCCGACGCGCAAGAATTTTTACCCTCTCTTCTCTCTTTCATAATCTAAGCACACCCGATTCTCATCAACTATTGTTGATGCTCACAGACGATTTCTCTCACCGTCTTTAAAGCCGAGTCTAGTGCGAGATCATAACATGCCGCGGTTTGAGGGAACTCGATTATTTTCAAAACTTCGGGTTCCTATGGTATATGTCGGCAACATACATCGCAGTCTTCTTACGTGTCAGCCGGTTCAATTACGGGCGGCAAGTATCGCCACGTACAACATCGGTCTGCATGTTTATGCCGGGTGGTCGCATCTGATTATGTCTGTTTACCGTTAGGTTATGACTCGTAAAGCTATTGAATGCCATTCGCCTTCACACCGGCATCTATATAATGCCATTTACAATGGTAGCTATTTTGCATGTGGGTTACCCAAATTGCAAGAACACGTGCTCCAAACCCAGGGGGGATACGTTGATGCTCGCAGTCGCTGTAAATCAATTTCCTATTTACCTATGGATCCATTATGCTGCATTCCTCCTAATTGCTACGATCGCCTGTCCGAGTATATGCTTTAGACGAAAACTATGACTTCTCGCAAGATGCCGTGTCTCTACTTATCTCCTTGAAGTGGACATCTTCCGAGTCCTCGACGAGCTCGTACGTCCTGTACTCCACATTCTTGTACTTCGGCCCCTGCACAGTTCGTTTCAGGAAGCCCGAGTGTGTAACGACGGCTATGCACTTCTCCGGACGCTTAAAGAGCCAGCGTCTTGCGAAAGACGCTCGTTTCCGATACGCAGCTTCCGAACTCTCGTACAACCCGATCTTCTGAGGGTAGATGGGGTCTAGACTCGAAAAATCAAGATCCGGCCATTCATTCTGGAGTACCGAAGGGTCATCCCCGATGTCACACGGGTTGCTCGTGGTTTCCTAAAACATGATCAATGGTTACGCACATAGAGATCTGTGTAGGGTACCACTTTGCATACCTGCCACTCAGCTCGAACCTCGACGGGAACTCCACGGTCCCGAAGCCATTGAAGACTATGCTGAACTGTCTGTAGCGTCCTTCGCGATGGACTTACCAGTATACGGCACTCATCTTTTGCAAAGGGGAAATTCGCTTCGAGTTCCACTGCTAATGCTTTGCTTTGTTCTATGCCCTTCTCAGTCAGGAGTGGATCAGGCAAACTCCAATCATGTGCCTTGTATTGTCAGCGCCAAATGAGTCAAGATAAAGATTCTAGGTTCACTTATTGTCAATATCTACAAAATGGTTAGTGTCTATTTTCAAAAGGACTCGGGATAGATACCTACTGTGTAATGCTTCACCGTGACGGATGAGGATAACTGTGGGGGCCATTTCGCTGAATAGTTTGTTGGATAGGTATAGGTGTTAAATCGATATAGGTTAAGATGCACGCTTAGAAAAATTGGCGTGCCCTTTGTGTTGATGCATTATCTTATATCGGTCTGAAGATGAAGATATGAGAACATTCCTTGTACGCTAAGGACATCAGGGGTTTGCTGTATAACTCTTGAAAAGCTCTGGAATCAATCGTTTAGGATAAGTCAGAGTCAAGCAAAGGAGGCAAAAGCATAAGGGAGGCACGTAACACAGAGCAGACTTTGAAGCTTCACAATGTAACATTGACTTATTCATAGAAAGCCGAATTTGGTTAAGCGTAAGAAATGAACCCCTTTGCCTGGCTCAGGGACCAATGAAAAAACTTACATTCCTAAAATACGGGGTGCCGCTAAGAGCGCCACATCGCTTGCTAGCGTCAGTCGCATGCCTAGGTATGACATACTTTGCCATAACTGATGCGGCAGGCAGTTTTCCATCTGACACCTGCAGGCTGCAGCGCAACAGCATTGATTTGCTTACTTCTACTACGCCTAGCTGATGTATTAACAACGAGCGCAAACACTCTCATGTTGTCCACTGCCAGATATGAGTTTAAGGTCGATTTTGGGGGGCTCCAACCGGGTTAGGAAGTCTACCAAGAAGTCAGTCGCAAAGAAGTCTACATCTTCCCCATCCCTATCTCCATCTTCGTCCTCCTTGGCCTCCCTGCCTCGTCGCAAGCCGGGTACCCAACAGCGAAAGCGATCAAAATTCGACGAAGATGATGACGATGACCTGTTTGACGACAAGCTCGACGACTACGGGCTCGTCAGGGCGCTGCGGGCCGACCTGAACTTGCGCGACACCTCCCAAGCCGTCCTGTACATACGCAACCATATGTTCTCTCCGATACCCGAGCAAGCGCCGGGAATGAACTCTACGAGAATCGCCGAGGTCCTGAACTACCGAAAGCGCATGCCCCCGATCGTGACGATTTCGCATATTCAAACCTTGTTGTTATCGCCGAGCGCAGTGGAGCGGGAGATCGCCGAACTCGCGCGGTCTGGCTTCCTGCGCAAGGTGGTCGTTGCCCGCCGGGGCGACATAGGGGAGACCGTAGTGCTGTCGGCCGACTTCGAGGAGATGATCAAGGATTCTACGAGCCTGGACGAGAAGACAAAGAGTAGTATCATCACGTTTCTGAAAGAACATCCCGGAACGCAAACGATCGGCCGGAATGCCCTTCGCGAGTCCGAGATCGAACAACTTATCAGGGCTGGGTTTATCACCTCCCACCTTACCGGAGTCACTCATCACGGCTCCATGTCGAATACCATGAACCTGTATTCCCGGCCCGAAGACAAGATCACGCTTACGTCCATTGATATCGTCTCGAAGCAGCCGACCGGCTCACTCGGCGCAGTAGGAGGCGACGGCGCGCTCCACAGAGCGGGCGGCAGCGGAGGGGGCGCGCTCAGCGTTTCCGGGCGCGGCGCCGGCTCCGACGCCGTGGAGATGAAGCTTGCGGTGCCTGGAAACGGCACGTTCCTCAAGCTGCTGTCCGCGGCCCTCGAGCACCTCGTGTCGCTCCTGGGCAAGTCGCGTTTCCGGGAAGCGCCGGAGACGGTGCTGCGGGACCGGTGGGACGGGGGCGTCGCGAAGGAGGAGGCACGG
>JAOXNQ010000001.1:243332-265418 GCA_028571165.1 Hypoxylon perforatum
TCTTCGCGAAGGAGGAGGCGCGGTACGCCGCGAAGCGCTCGCGGGGCGAGTTTGCGGGTATCTTGCCCGGCCAGACCAGGAAGTGGCGGCAGTTCTACGGGCTCTCGTTCGACTGGGTCCTGCAGGAGGCCGTCGGGTCCGGGCTCGTCGAGGTCTTCGAGACCCGGAGTGTCGGCCGCGGAGTCCGTGCTCTATGAGATGGTTCCACGACGGTCGGAGATGGGCATGGATTACATCCCTGGAAGACTTACCGGTATTGTGGTCGATGTCTGATCACTACGGTCAAGTTTTGGTGGATTTGACTCGTCCCTATTGATGGCGGTAACTACCTATCTGTTTGAAGATGAGGGGTTGCGAGCCCGAGAGTAGACTTCTGAAACGGTAAACGAGAAACGTAACGACGGGCCGGTATCAAACAGATCCGCGGATCGTCAACAGATCATGATCTTGTTTATCTCCAAGTATCATCGACGGCGATCTGGGTGGCCATATATCTGTCTTGGGAGACACCACCGAGCATGACCATATGCATGTCTTCCAAGTGCGAAGGCATTGGTTCATATCAAGTTTACAACGAAGCATCATGTAGGACAGCATAGGGTATTCCCGTCCATCGGCATAAAGATGGCGGTTAGATGTTAGAACTAGCAAGACCTTGAAATTTAGACTGTTCCAGGAATGCATTCAAGCGTACATAAGCGTCCACGTGTATATCATATCCCCCGCGACAGATCCGACTGGACGCCTAGTCTCTGCATGGCGGCGGTCTGGGGTTAATGAGGCTATGGCTATTCGCCAGGATACCATGTACGTATGTTAGCTTTCTCAATGCTCGTTCATGCATGTTTCTTGGCACAAGAAGACCCGGGGAAATCCACCAGCCATGGGGTCTTCGGGGGTTTCTTAATTAACAACTGGAAAAGTAGACTCCCTTCACAACGCCGCTCGGAGGGAATGGCATAGTAATACGAAGAGGAGAACCCCCTATTCTCCAAATATAAGGTTATTATCCGCGATTGGATTTCCAGATCGGTGGTATGATTCTCTACGCGGTGTAACACTGTCGCTACCTGTTCCTGCATTCGGTTCGTCAAGAGGGAGAAAGAAAACTTGGATAATTCAATCTCAATGAAACGCAATAACACGGGCTAAAGGAAGCAGTGACAGGTCTGGCGAGAGTTTAAAAAAAGAAAAAGGAGACACATATCAGCTCAGCTCATTGGACATGTCGACTGGTCATATTCTTTTAAGTTCTTACTGGCACATTATACGTATGTCTAAAGACGAACTTGAAAGTTTGCTTCAACTTGCTTCAACATGGGAACTCAATTGGAAACTCGAACTGGGGTCAGGGATTGATGCCCTTTTTACTCAGCCTCCCTTTCTGCGGCTGTTGATGCCGACCCCGGTACGGGTTCGTTGAGGTCGGTTAGATGTCTCCTATCACGGATAGAATTACCTGATGAGGGCCATGTTTTTCTCCTTTAGATACCTATTAAGCGTAAGGCTTAGTCAATGACGAATGATCTACCTATTAAGAAACGGAATGAATTTATGTGTGAAGACACGGTAGCGTGTAGTTTCATTGCGTAACTTTGGAATCTATCGACATTGCATTACTACACTTGACTCGATCACGTACATGTCTGTCTTCATATGACATTAGCGTAGAGACCCTGTACTGCTATGCTCATGCGTAGGTCTGTGCAGTTCCTAAGCTAGGAAGCGGATACACTACGATGTGCGTGCACTGGCCGCGAATCTTGCAGGAGGCGTGGGAGCGTGGAGAGCGTGGGCGATAAAGAAAACATGGTTGGCAAATTCCGAAATTACCACGATTATCGGTCGTTTCTAGTGATGGAAGATCGCAAGCTAATAGGCCTCTAACATGGCAAAAATGTGATGAGAGAGGCTGATGTGCGTAAAGGCATCCCAACTAGGACTGGCTTGACAGTTGCCTGTGGGGGAGCAACAGAAAGGATGCCCCTGACGGCTTCTCCAAAGCTCTGGATGTCGGCCGTTGCTCATTCTACCGTAGAAAAGTACGGCCGAATTTGTAACGGTTATGTCAGGCTCGGATGGTACATGTCATGTCATATTTGTATCTGATATCTATACTATAGGTATACAAACTTATATGTTGTTACTACGTATGCAACTACCGTGGCAGCCGTGGTACCTGCGTGGGTGAAGTTCCATCGCATCTGCATCTCTGACTTCCGCTCTTGCAGACGGCCAAGATGGGCCTAAACTACCTACCCTCTAGCACGTAGTCAAGATCAACAAAGGTCGTGTCCATATACTGGCCCGGGAGAAAGTGGAAATGCAAGCAAGTCGCATGTGCACAAAATATCGAACCGCAATCGTCTAAGTGTGGGAAGAGAGGAGACCAGATAAGGTAGAGGAGGAGATTTTCAGCTGTCGATATCTTAATATCCTCAGTGGGGTTCTTCCTCTCTTGTGTACTCTCCTTTCGAAAGGGGAAAGTAGCCCGGTTGTGGCGTACGAAGGGAACCAGGGTGAGAACAAGCCCCGGCATCCTCGGTAGACGGATCATGGGTATGAAAGGTCAGTTAAGTCGGATTGAGAACACTCGACAGACAGCCCTGCTTCTAGCGCGGCCCTCTTAATAATAGATCAGTTTCAAGCTGATACCTCGCTGCAAGTACGTTGAGTCCTGTCGGTTCCTCTCCTGTCAAAAGGGAGAGAAAAGAAAAGCTTCGTCTCGAACTTATATGCCAGCTAACGTAGCTAGAATCAGCCATAGCGCCCTTTAACTCGGGAGCTGCCACGAGCAAGTGAGACACGGGTTACACCGCAAAACCCCATCTGGGCCATCTGAGCGACAAAATCTCAGTGCCGTTGGTAATTCAGATGATCGTCAAAATCGTGTATTCTCCAAGTTACGCGAAGTTACTTCCTCTACCATAGTAGGTATGCAGAAAGTCGCCCATACAGAGCCATGTTGCCTCCATCCTCTTATGAGAACATGGCCCCTATCACGGACAAGGGCCCCTTGTCGTTAAGAAACTGCATACCCAATCCCAGGATCTGGACCAGACTTCGTGCATGGCCCGTGATTGTGCAAGGTTGCAAGGTTGCAGGCCCCTACAACGAGCGTGGCCTTAGCGTAATTTGCATGCAAGGTACGGGATTGGCCTAGGATGCATCAGGGGGTGATTAATAGAAAAAAAAATGAGACTAAGAATCCCGCGTCACTGTTTTTTGTCAATGTCATAGTCATAGGCGTAAAGGAGGCGTTCTCGATCGTTGCTGAATCTCGTCTCGGAAGAGATGACCTCGGGAGATAGATTGATATATGGAACAATCATGGTTAAAAGATGAAAGTAGAAATGTCCACGTATAAGAACTCAAGCTGGGTTCGGGTTAGGTTAGCGACATGTATTGAAGTATCTACCCGGGTACTGGCGCTGGCCGTTGATAAGATTGGACGCATTCGTAATTCAGGGTTCAAATGTTGATAGAATTGAGTGGCCTAAGAGACCTGGAATTTTAGTATCGTACAGAACGGGACTGGATAGACAGCTTGAGCAACTTCATCCGCTCTAATTTTACAAGGTTATTCCTAATTCATGTAGTCAGGCGAGCCGGAGTGCCAGACAAGGCCAGCTTAAAGCCAGGCTACCAGGAAGTTTACTTTAGGTGATGAGTTACTAGGTATGGTTATGCTTCAAGGGCTTCTCCTACGCCGCGCCACTTCGCCCACCCTTCCACTTCCACCCTTTCCCACCTTCTACCCCCTAGTCCTCACACCCCCAACCCTCCACACCAAGCCGAAAGCAGCCCAACCACAAGCCCGGGCCACTATCGTTAGGCTGTTCCAAGTAACTCTCTCCCACCCTGCACTCTCCTCTCCACCAGGTCTACAACCTCCAGTTTCTCTGCTTCGCGCATACTCTTTGGACGAGATCCATTGTTGATGCTTCTGTCAAGCTGTTCCTGAGCTCAATACTTGCCGTTCTTTCTTTTACTTCTTCGTACTTACCTAATACCGTGGAGACCTTGCAAGCTTCGTCTCCATCTTGACTGCTATAATCACTTTCGTTCACATTCTTTCCCCAAATAGAAGCGACCAAGGTACCGACGTACGCGTTGTCTCTTAGACTGTCTCGGCCCTATCATTTCCAGGGACTTCTGGCAAAGAAAGCAAAACATCACCCAAAACGAGCCGCAAGAAGAACCAGCCACCGATCTACATAATCTCTTTTGTTCTCTTGTATCCTGTTGCTCCGCGAAATCACGAATTGCTGAATCTTTCCGTTGTCGGCCTGCGGCATTCTATTCTTCCTAGCTATCGACTTTTACGATACCCCCTTCAAGCATCAGCTTTACTGTTTAAGCATACACGGACACCGACGCCCATGCGATAGACATACAGGTAGAAAGATATTTATGCGACGCAAGGTGAGTTGGGTAGATCGGCATATTTGCTTAGAAACCGCAAACTTCTAATTAAATTGAAAGCGTATTGACTCACCGTTAACACAGGACCCTTATCGAAGTCGATTTAGATTCCTGCCGACGCACGTGGAATCCCCCTAGTGGATAACCTATCACTCACTGAGGGGCCGCTCCTCTGGCAACGATTGCTGAATTGACTTCACTTCTGCTGGGCAACCCCCGCCGATTGTAGCGCCGATTGTCGCTTATCCATAGAACGTTTCCTAGCAACGCGGTTTAGGAATAAGTGTGTTCTTTCTGGAAACCGCCGTAAACAAAACGAGCTTTACTATGCGACGAAAACAACGCGCTTCTGATTTATCATAATCCTGGATTTGAACGATTGAGGGTTGTCGACCAGGATCGTTTACGATAATTGGTTAAGATTCCTGAGTTCGTGGAAGCTGTAGTTGGGACGGAACGACGTATAACGAATAATCATCCGATCGCCTCGTGCCCGATTCCCGACACCGCATTTCCGTCATGGCGACTACATTACCTAGGCCTCGTCCCTCGAACGGCCCACCGACCAGTTCGCTTCCAGCTCTACCTGTAACCAAGACGCGAAAGAGTACCGGCGGTATAGCCACTCCCAGTAACTTGGGTACACCTAGAAGTGGCCTACGAGCACCTTCAGCAAACATCTACCCTGGCCCGCCCCCTTCTCCCGCGCCTACTACGGCACTACCGGTTCCGAAAAGCTCACATGGGGTAAACAGCGCTGGAAAGACTATTAGGAAAACCGTCAGCATTAACTCATTCCCTCAACCTCCGAGTCGACTCTCGAACCACCCTCCTAGTCCGTTGTCTGGATCAGTCACTCCCTCGAGGAAGTCTCGCACCCCGCAGCCAACACCTAAGATGGGCCATCTGAGCAGCGGTGTACCGAGCCTATTAAACGGCAGCGGGGAAGGGAAATCCCTTCTTGGTGGAGCTGGTACGAGAAACTCGGATGGACTCATCAGCGTGTCATCACCCCCGCAGAGCCGAAGCTCTTCTGCTCAGGACTCGTACTCGACGTCGGCAACAACTTACGACGACCCTGCTGATGCGATGGGAACTTCGACCTTTGACAAGCGGATTTCTAAAGGATTAGACGGTAAGGGAAATGTCATTGTCAGCGTCAGAGTCAGACCAGATCTCGGGGGTAACAACGGCAAACCTGAAGGTGAATGGATGGTAGATGGTCGCAAATCCCTCATAGCCTATCGAGGCCGTGAAGGAGGTGATTACTTTTATGGTAAGAAGATAAACATCCGATTTATGCCCTTTCGTTAAGCTGACTAAGTATCGCAGATAATGTCTTTACGACACATGACGACAACAGCAGAGTTTACGATCATATCGCTAAACGTTTGGTTCGCCGAGTCATGGAGGGATACCACGGCACCGTATTTGCGTATGGTATGACGGGTACTGGAAAGACGTTCTCGATGCAAGGAACGGCGTCGTCCCCTGGTGTGATCCCGCTTGCCATAACGGACATATTCTCTTATATTCGCGAGACGCCCTCCAGAGAATTCCTGCTACGTGTTAGCTACCTGGAGATTTACAATGAGAGGATTCATGATCTTCTAAGTATGTCATCCGGTAATGGCAATGGCGTTGGGGGTAATGCCCAGGAGGAAATCAAGTTGCGGGAAGACAGCAAGCGAGGTGTTTACGCTACTCCGTTGAAAGAGGAGATCGTCCAGAGTCCCACCCAACTCCTCCGAGTGATCGCTCGAGGCGACCAGGCTCGTAGAACTGCGAGTACACAATTCAATGCTAGGAGCTCTCGCAGTCACGCTGTCGTCCAGATCGTCGTCGAAAGTAGGGAGCGCATACCTGGCGGTCCGGGTGGAGAGAGCAAACGATCGGGTCTTCTACCTGGAGGTGTTCGTGTCTCAACATTGAGTTTGATCGATCTGGCAGGCTCTGAAAAGGCTGCCGAAACGAAAGAGCGCCGAGCCGAAGGTTCACACATCAACAAAAGCTTGTTGACGCTAGGAACGGTTATATCGAAGCTTTCGGAACACAAGGAAAAGGAAGCCAAAGGAGGCGACAAGGACGGTAAACATTTGCCGTATCGTGACAGCAAGTTGACGAGACTGCTTCAAGGAGCCCTCTCCGGAAATTCTCTGGTGAGCATATTGTGCACAATCCAGACCGGATCCGCGGGCAGTGCGGCTTCTGCGAACAGTCACGCAACCGAAACGATAAACACGCTGAAATTTGCGTCAAGAGCCAAGAACAACATCGTGAGTCATGCTAAACGAGCTGAAGAGGCCCTGGGCGCCGGCGGAGAAGGGGGTGCTAGGGTTCTTTTAGAACGATACAGGATGGAGATCTCCGATCTCAAAGCCCAACTCGAGACTGCAGCCAAGTCCGGTAGCAACAAAATCGAAGAGGAGGAAAAGGTGAAGGATGAGGAAGAAGAGCGCGCTCGAGAAAAGGAAGCAGAAGCCAGACATGAGGAGCAGATGTTGGAGATGCAACTGGCACGTACTGCTTTGAAGGAGCGCATTGATCACCTAAACCGACTCATTCTTAGCTCCAAGTCCACAGGCGTTAACACCGGCGGGACGTACAGTGCGCTAGGAATGCACGCCAGATTCTCTCAGACGTCTATTCGGACGTCGGTGGCTACCTCCAGTGGTAGCCGTCCGATGATAGAGAGAACGGGCTCCATGAATTCCTCATCATCCACGATCGGGCGACGATCCCTACAGCAGCGCTCGAGCATAGGCGAGCAGGTATCGAATGACGAAGAGGACAGCCTGGGCGAATATGGTGACGGTACAGCATCCTTGCAGGCCCAGAACCAGGCGCTACAGGCGGATCTCGCCGATAAGAACCGGTATATCACCACCCTCGAGAAGCGCCTCCTACAAGCTCGACGTGCCAGCTCCTCGCGAACTTCGGTTGGCTTCTCCGCGCCTAATAAGGGAATCATGGTCGGAGAAGACCACAGTGTTTCGACTCTCATTAAGGAGAAGGATGCAGAAATCGCAGAGCTAAGAGCAAGACTCGATGACAAGGACAGAATGTTAACAGCTCTGCGCACCGCTCAACGCTCTAGAGATGCCGCGGAGGGAGTTGACAGTTCGAGAAGTGAGACTCGAGCTTCCCTCCTGTACGAGCAGGCAGCGAGCCCGCCACCCGAAGGGGCCCTCCCCGACCCGCCTGTTGCCCCGTCTAAGGGACATTCGCCGATTGGACATTCGCCAATTCGTAAGCGAAATAGGAGCGTTGACGAGATGAGTCGAATTCTGGACGAAATGATTCAGGACCGGGTCGAGACGGGCGACATCGTTAAGGGCGCACGTGGCAGCATTCGAGTGGCCCATGATCGCAAACGCGAGACGTTGGCAGAATCGGCCAACACAGGCCTTGAGCCGTTACAAGGTAGCCCCGTGAAGGGGTCGAAACAACAAGTCGCGCTGGAGGCGTAGATATCCCCATTTGCGATTCAGGAGGCAGCATCCATCATCTTTGCGAATTAACGAGGCGTTCTGGTTAGGATTCTGCTTCTGCCGTTTCTGTTTTTTTTATACCCCCATCAGATTCTTCGTCTGTTTGCTACGCCGAGAAACCTGTGGAACGTAAATGTCCTGACGAAGGGAAGGAGGTTGACGGGTCATTTTTTGCGTTCCCGAGCCGTCAGACAATGACCATGTTTTATTATTCAGTTGCTCTGTACCAAACGAGGGGGGGAGGAAATCGCTTTTCTTTTTTGCTCATATTTCTTTCTAGTTTCTTAATGGCGGATGTGGTCAACGGGACGTGAATAAGTGGCAGAGCAACTTTCCTCGGCCCCTTTTTGCTTTTGGGGGGGATGGATTCTATTCGCCTTGTATAATATTGTGAGAAAAACCTACTAGGCTTAGGCTTTCGCTGTTTACAAAAAAAGGAAACGGGGAGGGCGTCAATATGAATCCAATTCTTATGGTCAACATAAAATAACTGATTTCCCAGACTGGCTCGATCGGAACGCGCTGCATGATGTCTATTGAAATTTGTGAAACCACACCGGCTTTGTCGTTTGGGGGGCTGCTTCGAAGGATGGACGCTAACCCTACCTATGTAGGTAGATATTACAACTCCGAGGATAAGTACATTTCTTTTCTATCTACTAGAGATTTCGATTGTGCTAGGTAAGTAAGGTACGCGTAAACAATGGTCGAGGTGGCTGACCATCTTCGAGCAAAAAAGCGCCCGGAGTTCGGTTGCCTGCATCAAGCCTATCTATCGATCTGACCTCGTCCAGGGTTTGGGTATGGCAATTTCGCCAGCATCATCTCACTGCATCTATCTTACGTTGCAGATTTTTTCTTTCTTTCTTGTCCTGTTTCCCTACCTAAACTGATATATCGTGCAGATTGGTGCTGTTCTTACGTATTCGGTTTACACCTGGAACGATGAATCTGGACGCAAGAGGCCTAGAAGGGGCGTCCCAACACCGGGTGGCTGCGCCTTGTATATGCCGCTATGTACGGTCAAGATGAGTGTATGGAATGAGTACCGAAAGGTGTAATTTCTACCCCGAGGCCTAAATGGGGAAAGCTGACAGGTACCCCGTGAAATCATTCTCTTGACGTAGCATCGATGATCAATAGACGATAATCGCCAAGTTGAGCTGAGCAAAGAACGGCGAGGTAGGTGTGGGTAGAGGGATATCTTTTACACTTCATATTTGCAAATACATATGCACTGCGCATGCAGGTAGGGCACTTTTCTATATTGGCCCTATTTTTAACCTTTCAGTTTGTCATTAATACAAGCTTACTCTTTTTCTACTACCCGGTGAAGTTGAATTCAGTCGGTTCGTCTCATGTATATGAGATGAGGAAGAGGCTAAGTTCGGTCTTGGTGAGGGATTCGAACTTTCGGTGTCCGCAAAGACCGCAATATCGCGCCTTCACGAACTCCACGTGACACGGCAGAGCAGCTAGTACGCATCTCCAAGAGGGTCTATGGAGGTAGGTCCGCAGGTAGGTGGTAAACCGGGTAAGACAAGTGAGGAGCAACCAGATACTAGAACGTGTATGAATGATCGTGGCTTCGCGGGCGACGTACCACATTCCTGCAACGTAGTTTGTTTGTGAGGGCTGCTCGGCGAATACGAAGCCACGGTCTAACCAAAGTGTTTCGTCGGTGCTTTCACGGCCGCCCTGCTGTCCTAGTATCCCAAACACACGCATACCGATGTTATTGGTGTTTGCACTTGCAGATGCAGACGAGAAGACCCAATGAGGACCTTGGAAGATGGTTAGATGCTACTTTAGTCTGGCTGGCGAGGCAGGCTGAAAGTCGGATCGTGAGTTGCCATTTCTGCATGCGAGTGGTCCCTATCGATACATCCCGAGAGAAATATCTGACAGGATCGTCGGCAGCCGGTCAGGCAAGCAGCTAATCATATCCCACTTGAAAGAAACTGCAACCGCAAACCAACACTCAGCGTACTCACGCCGCTGTCGTTCCTTTCCTGTTAGGTATGAGGGGTCCTAAAGGATTCCGACCATCCGAAGTTTTGGAGAGATTCTACCAACGAGACGGAATCTATGTCTGAGCCTGCAGAGCATTTTCTAAGGTGAGCCTGGTGAGAAAAGATACCTGTCAAGCCACCCCGGAGGACCACTCATGTTCCGAAAGAGAGGCAAAGATGAGAGAGGCGGGCCAATGACGAGGTGGCCCCCCCTCGTAGCGACCATGCTAGTGCTGTTTCATAAATTCAGGGGTTTCAAATGGTGATCACCTGTAGCCGAATCCACCCAATCATTTTACACCCTCGAGCGTATTTTTACAGGCAAGATGGCACTGTGGCACCCGAGGATTTGGGGTGCGCATGTGCATGAGTGTGGGGAGCAGGAGAAAAAAAAAAAGGAGGGAAAAATGAGAATGAGATAGAAACCCACGAATCAAATGACCGTTTGGTCGACTCCTGCGCTAGACTCCCTTCTGGTAAGTCGTAGAAGAGAACGATTCGGGGGCCGCATTGGCATTGGCAAACTCTAAAGATTGTGGAGGAGGAAAAAACGTTCCGACCAATCATACCGACGAGACAGCTCGCTAGTTGCCATATTTGTCCAAATCGTGAAAGGGCTTAAGGACCCCGAAGACCCTAGGGACCCTTATTTTACCGTTTGCCTATGTTGCGAAGGCTCTGAGGCCTCGGCCGCTGTTTGAGAGAGACCCGTCACTGTCATAAACTGTAGCAGATTAAATACCCACAGCTTCGTTTGCCAGTTCCTATTGAGCCGTAGGGCTCCCGTCCGCGCCATATGGAAGACCCTTGCTAAATCCATAACAGGGCCGATGGAGATCAGGAATTGCTAAGATTGCGGTTGGTCGATCTTCCTGGGGGAGGAATGGGAATCTGACTCTCGACTTATTCCTTTTTTTTTCTTGTCTGACATCATCCCGCCGGGGCCCTGAGTAACGACGATGGTGTCATCCTTTCTGCATTCTATCGAGTATTTCCCATTCATTTTTTTGCTTTTCCATCTTGCATATTCCCATACCCCATCTTCTATCCCATCACATAGATTTCATCTGTAAGTGCCCACATGCAGTAAAGGTTCGGCATATCTTTTATTCGATTATTGAACTTCCAGTAAGACCTACATTCATATACCTGCGTACCTATCTCTTTCGTGGTATCCTCGATCTACAAGACATTTTCCCTCTTTCTATCCTAGCCTCGGTCGCCTCATCCCTAAGGCGTACTAGTATATTATGCGAGCTACGGTCTCGTAAGCCAGGAGCATTAGCATTTTATTACAATTCGGTGTTCATCGTATGCATATTTCGACCCTCGTGGTCCTCGGCTTCATTGGGCTAATCCACTTGTGATCGTCATCTCACCACCAAAAAAGCATTGGGCTGTCAAATATATTGGACCCTAGCGAGCATTAGCCAACCCCAATTTTCCCCATTTCCTGGGATCCTTTCACATAAGCCGCGGAGGGTCATTTCTGCCTTCTTTGCCCAGCTGTCATCGTGTGCCGAGAAGGGGGTTGAGCTAAGTTGGCGGGATCGTCGCCCACCCTTCGCAGGAGCGATCACCTACTTTTTCCGGGTACGATCGCCTCCAGTGTCGAAGACATTAGGCATACAAGTATACGAAGGTACCCGCGTCGCACGTAGGCTTTCGGCCACCACCCGGGCTTTCCATATTTTCTGCGACTTCGAGGTTCACCATCTTCGGCAGCCAGGTGGTAGCAGTAACTTGTTCCTCGATACACCACAGATGTAGAGCAATAACTTGATACGCCGCATGCCCGATGCCTGGCTCTAACGGGTAATCAACATCCATTGAATCACATCACTCGTCGCTCCTTTTCACACCTCCTTTCTAAACTTCTCTCACCGCTGCCGTGTCTGCGGCCCATTCTGTCTGTCGCTCCTTATTTTTTTATTATTATCAACCGGATACCCCCGAATTCCGATATTCCGTCCCGTTCCTTTGGATATCCAAGTGAGGTCGGTCTTTTCGACGGCACTACCTCCTTGAGCGATGCCGCCGACTCTGGACCTATCCCAGAGCACCCACGCCAAGATGATCGTCTCAACACCCAGACTGAACTTGCGCAGGGCCGCCTCGTACCAACACGAAAAGGCAACTCTATCTGCCTCTTCGTCGCGCTTTAACTTCAACCACCTAATGTTCTCTCCGCCGCCTTCACCTGGATTACCCGCCTTGGTACCCCGGCCACGGAGGTCAAGCAACGGCCCGAGGCCAAGCCGGGTCCTCCGAGTAGTCGCATGGATCGCTGGATTAGTCCTAGCCACCTTCGTTGTCAGGGCCGTTATGAAAAAGAATGTGCAGGTGCCTGTCGTCAGCTGGGTGCTGGACAATCGCGAGGAATATGAAATGGTCGGCCAGTACGACCTGCCCGACTTTCCTACGCCGATTGCAGTGACGGACCGAAACGGCAGATCGAAGTGGACCGTCTCTATTCCGCCCACGTATAACTTCCCTCTGACAACTAAGGAGTATTCGGACATTTGCGCCAAGTGTCAGGAGGTAGCCGCCCATGTTAGAGAATTACACGGGTACGCAAATCCATCGCCGCAGGCGCAGACGGACTATTACTACGAAGACCCGTACTTTTTGGATGTAGGTGATGCCGAGAAACGCGGACTTCTACCGGGCGTGGAGGGTAAAGCGTGGAAGGTCACGGCGCGGGCTCAAGACGGTCACTTGGTGGGAGATAGCGCGGACGGATTGGTCGATAAGAGCACTTGCAAGACGTCGTTGACCTTCGTTCTCGAATCGACGGACGCCGGACTGGGTCCTACGCTGATGATGCTATGGATGGCGTACGGTCTTGCGCAGAGAGAAAGGCGAGCTTTCTTCGTCGACGATTCGCGGTGGGCATACGGCGAGTATACCGCCATATTTAAGGCTCCGCCAGCTCCCGACTGCGTTCCGCCGCCTCGTCACGAGATGTTGCCGTGCCCCCATAACGCGCGGCACTTGGTTGTATCCGCTGCCACAGCGCCCGAGACATTTGGCAACAGCTTCAACCTCGAATACGAAAACCTCCACCGGAATAATGTGGATCGGGAACGACCGTTATATGACCTCGCTCGAGTAGGATACGAGGCCCTGTTCCGGTTGAACGATGATGACCAGCCTTACGTGGAGAATCGCGTGAAAGAGCTGAGAGCTATGGCCAAGGTGACGGAAGGAAACTACAACGACGGCATGATCGTTGGAGTGCACATACGCCACGGCGACTTGCACCCGTACGAATACCAATACAACGGGGCATACGTGCCCCTTAACCTCTACACACAAAAAGCCAGGGAGATTGTGGAGGAATACCACAACTCCAGCACCACACTAGGCGGAGAAGACCTAGTTGCAAAGCAGCACTCGTTTGCCATCGTGGCATCCGACGACCCGGACGTCTACGAAACCGAAGAGTTCTCGGGGTCGATGCGGGCCCAGGAGCAGATCAAGCTGGCCAGCAAGCAGCACATCCAGAAGGCGAACCCGGACAAGTCGGTGATGCACAAGTTCGTGGACGAGACGTTCGGCTGGGAGGGCGGGTTCTTCGCGAGCATGTTCTGGAACCTGGGGCGCAGCACGACGGCCAACGCCAACCACGCCAACGCGGCGGCAGCAGGCGAGATGCAGACGACGCTCGGCCCGTCGGCGGAGACCATGCGGCTTAGAGGGCTCATCGGCCGCGCCTACGCGCTGGACCTCGCCGTGCTGGGGCGCGCCAGCGACGCTGTCGTCTGCACTATGAGCGCGATGGGGTGTCGGCTGCTCGCCGTCATCATGGGCTGGGAGAAGGCCATGGGCGACGGGAGGTGGGTCAATATCGACGGCGACTTCCAGTGGACCGCGTTGTCGTTTTAAAAAGAGAACCTATGCATTTATCAATGGCGTTTTTAGGCGTTTGAAAGAATTGCTGCACCAAAAAGAAAGCAAGACGGCCGGCATCGAAAAGAAAAGAGAATTCAAGATATCCTGCATGTAGAAGCATACATAGCCTTAAAGCGGCGTTAGAGGAGTTGAAGACAATGCTTTGAAAATAACCAATCCGAGATGGAAACACGATATCTCGATTGCGCACAGGATGGATATGTAGTTGCATAGGTAAACATAGGGTACGGTGTAGAAAGCGTATACCAAATAGCATCCGCAAGGATTACAGAAGGGATAGCCCTTGAAACAAGCCAGACCGGCGACAATATCATTTTATTTGCATTCACATTGGACTGGGTTGGACATGGTATCTATCTGACTGACATGCGCGTTAAGTATCGTCGTAGGGCATGGCAGTGCGACAGCATGGAAAATCACGATAACAAATTGGTAGGCAAGTTCCTTCCTCACATCACACGTCAAGCGCGCGATTGCAATGAAAAAAGATTAGTAAAAAGCCTGTCAGACGTCCACCATCGCCCACCCCGGCCGCGCGCCCGAAGGCAAGACCGCGGCGATCGGGGTTGAGATCATCACCACTCTCTATACAGCACTCCCTTGCGAGAATGCCGCCACCCTTGCGGGCAGAGCGAGAGTAAGGAGCGAAGCAACCAGAGGTCGCGACGCTCCCGTGAAAGAATTATCACTCTAGGGCGACGGGGATATCGTTCATCAACCAGGGTGGGATCTGTGGCTTCTTTAGGAAACACAGAGTGGGACGAATACTATAGAAATGATTCTCTGAAGTCTGGATTTAGGAAGAAATATCAATTAGCAAATGATCGGAAATGACAATGGCAAATGGAATTGGCTTCTGTAGAAGACATTCCCAAAGCCTGGGTATGGGGGGTGGTTTGGACTCACATTGTCGACATGAAGAAGAAAGGAAAAGAAAATCCAGATTGGCGCGCGCCAGGTCCGGTTTATATAAGAAATTTTGCCAGGGCGGTGTGGGCGGTGTGGGGACTCTGCCAGCTGGCAGAACCTGACTGCTTGCCCTATTGTTTGCCCCGCTTAGTGGCAGGTGCGCGCTATTCCTTAGGGCGATTGCCCACTGTACGTTAGGGCATTTGCCTGCAGTCTGTTCACTGTACGCGTGCACGATAGTGGACGTCTTGTTTGTTAGGCAACTAGGTACAACCTTAACCACAAATCAACAATAGAACTTAAGCTTGCACGACGCCCAGGAGCGGCAGGTTAGTGGACAGTAATAGGAATTTTCATGCTAAATCAATGCCAGTTCACTAAGACTCATATCTTATTCCCCCATTGATTGAACTTGAACTAAGACTTATTATCTATCTCCCTGCGGAAGAGCTGCGGCTCATAACCACTGCTACCTACAATACCTTACGTAATTCGGTAGACACTGCCTCAACATGTTATGGTAGGAATAATAGATGCATAGGTGAGAATGTTTCGTGGTTGGGGAGATTACGATCCTTGATGAGGGCAATTCTAGATGAGGACTGCCTAAGAAGCATGGAGTTTCCAAGTCTTGATGAGCACTCCATAGAGGTTTATCAGTTGGCACCTGATGTTCCAGGGAAACATGTTCACCAGCCTTGGTCATCATCTTCACTTTATAATGCTGCTTATTCGGTTTGGTTTCTAGTACATAATCATGTTCTTAGTCTAAGATGGCGATGTCCTTCTTCATCGTTCTCAGTACAAGTGTTAGCATCCAAATCAAGTTGATACCTTAGATCGGCGTGGTAGCAATAACATATATGTATAGCATGTATCTATTTACAGTACAGTATCATTCTTACTTTTGTATCTGAGAAATGTGTCCACCGACATCTTTTGTCAACCGTAGTTTAAGGATTAGGCTAATACAGCATCGACATTGATGGAAGGCCTACATCGTCACTCTCTCAAGTTCCTTCGTCCTTGCATAGAGGGCAGCTCACTTGTCTATTATCACGAATGAACATATGTGAAGGTACTGACATTAATAGATGCCTGAGAGTCAAGTCAGATATTTCTCTTTGGATGTATAAAGACGAGTCTAATCTAGCCGGTTCTTAACCCCCCTACTTCTGATCGCCATGAGTTTAACCCTACCTAGTCAGCAGTAGAGGAACACTTGTTGGTACTATCGTAGATCTTAGACATATTCTTCCATGCCTTGCTCAGACAAGACGCTCTTCTCGCATATCTAACGAAGCCGCTGCAGACTCCCTCAGACTTTGCACTCTGGACTTTCTTCTCCAATGAACTCTTGTGCTCATATATAGCCTTCAGTACCCAACACAGGCATGTAGCTATGTAATTATCTCAGTCTTGTAGAGGCTATGTAATATTTCTCAGAACTTAAACCCCCTTTCTCTGTCAGGAACTCTGTCCGTTTCATGACCCTGGACCTGTAAGCCTTAGGAGTTGTTGGCTGATGGAACCCCGAGAGCTAAATCAGTGGCTCCGTGTCTAATAGGTGAGGAGGTCTCGGTGTGGTTTGATATCATAAGCCATAAGATCGATCGCTGGGATAGGAAAAGGTTCCACTTGAGCGATGAGGAGATATTTATTGATACGTACGTGTACGATAGCAGCCATTATCATTATTGGACCATCAGCCTTTGGGAACTAGAAGGGAGCGGAGATGATGTCGAAGCATTGTTTCTGCCTGGGGTTTACGAAACCCTGCATTTTGACTGCTTACCATAGCCTAGATTATGACGCTGTTCCGATGATATTAGGGGTAGAGGTCACGATCCCGAATACGAGATGGCGGAGCTGGGTCGTTACGGTGGCGTATAATGATGGGCCAGGAAACTTGAGTAGGCAGCTAATAATGCACGATGCATGGCAGCGTCTGTAAGTGAGTGTATTATCTTGGAATTTGTTAGGGTTTGAGGCTGGTAGCTTCGAGATTTGCGGTTTCGAGATTGGCAGATCTTGTGATACTTAATTAGGTTTGGGAGCTGGCGACGTCCTTCGCCCCATTCAGCAACGTAATGATATATCTTGAGTTTATACCCGATATCACTTCTGGAAATTCTAACAGAGACGTGCATCGATGGCTCAAAAGAAAAGAAACAGTCCTCGAATTTACATATAGTGTCGGAGATACACACGCAGTTGCGTCTGGAAGCATTAGTGGGGACCGGCATCCAGGCGACAGTGGCAAGCTCTGTCAACAAGCAAGTGTTCAAAGTCAGGTTCAAAGTCAGGAAAACAGCGTATGCATACCTAAGTCAAGCTTAGGTGTAGACACTGAACAATCTGTGACTAGATTATGGAATAGAAATGTGAAGATTGGAAAAATGGGAATAAGGCGTTCTGGTTCAGATTGACCTGCCAAGGATATGGGGACGGATCTAATACTAAATCGTATCATGGTCATGCTCTACACATGCCCAGGTACAAAATAATAATTTCCTCTGGGCTGATCGTACTCGGGTCAAAGTAGTGTATCAGCAAGCTTGTCAGTTATCGCTCGATAATGCCCCATACGTAATTGCGAATCTGATGAAGCTATGGTAGCGGTGTAAAAGCCAATGACATTCTTGTTTGATAATCAGCCAATGTTGAAATGCGTGGTGCCTGTTTGGCTAGGCGAAGAGACGTCAGTAAAAGATGCAACTCGACGGATGAAATGCGAATACGAGGTACCTTTGTACCATCTACACGGCTGGGCCTGAGTGGGGAATATGGGCCGATGTCGAACCCCCAAAACCCCCTATCGATTGGCCAATCTCTTGCCGTCCTTTACCAAAGCCAAAAAAAAGGGTGAACATGGGCTCTCGTGAATTTTGTATTTATTAAAAGCTTCCCACGCCTTCTTGTCCTACCTTTTCCGAAAGCCACCATTACGAGCTAGAAGTGCAATCGACGAGTCAGTCGCAAAGCGTTTTTAGCAATGGGGCTTATAGAGGATATCCAGGGACCTGTGTCCCAGTACATGGGCCAACTTTCGACTCCGTCGCAAGTCGGTGTTATCGTCGCCGCTGTTATCTTTTTCGGTGTCCTGTTCAATGTCCTACAGCAGGCCCTATTCAAGAATCCTAATGAACCTCCCGTCGTCTTCCACTGGTTTCCCTTAATAGGGAGTACCATTACCTATGGCATGGACCCTCCCCGATTCTTCAAGGAAAACCGAGCTAAGGTGCGTTCCGTTCCCGTCCTCCAACCCATACGAGTCAAGCAGTATGCTAACAGGGAGATATCTAGTATGGCGACATCTTCACTTTCGTCCTTCTCGGAAAGAAGACCACCGTATATCTTGGCACCACCGGCAACGATTTCGTTCTGAACGGCAAACATAAAGACGTATGCGCTGAGGATATCTACGGAGTTTTGACGACCCCCGTCTTCGGAAAAGATGTTGTTTACGACTGCCCCAACGCCAAGCTCATGGAGCAGAAGAAGGTCAGAAATAACGAATATACCTATATTCTGGCGCGTAGACTAACGGGGAAAATAGTTCATGAAAGTCGCTCTTACCACGGCCGCCTTCCAGTCATATGTTCCCATTATCGCCGACGAGGTATCCAGCTACGTGAAGCGATGCCCGGACTTCAAGGGCAAGTCCGGAGTTGTCAACATCCCCAAGAACATGGCCGAGATCACCATCTTTACTGCCTCCCACTCTCTCCAAGGAAGCGAGATCCGAAGCAAATTCGACGAGTCGCTAGCTGCTTTGTACCACGATTTGGATATGGGCTTCACTCCCGTTAACTTCATGCTTCACTGGGCTCCCTTGCCCTGGAACAAGAGGCGTGACCATGCCCAGAGGACTATCGCCAAGGTTTACATGGATACTATCAAGGAACGTCGGGCCGCTGGCAAGAGCGATGCGCAAGACATGATGTGGCATCTGATGAACTCGACCTACAAGGGCGACGTCCCGGTCCCCGACCACGAGATTGCGCACATGTTGATCGCATTGCTTATGGCTGGCCAGCACTCCTCTTCTTCGACAAGCTCCTGGATGATGCTGCGTCTCGCTTCGCGTCCGGATATTATGGAGGCGCTGTATCGCGAACAAGTCGATGCGCTCGGTGCCGACCTACCGCCGCTATCGTTTGAGGACCTCGCCAAACTCCCGCTTAACCAGGCTATCGTCAAGGAAACCCTAAGACTACACGCACCTATCCACTCCATCATGAGGGCTGTCAAAACCCCCATGCCTGTCCCTGGAACCAAATTTGTCATCCCTACGAGCCACACTCTGCTTGCCGCCGCTGGCGTGACAGCTGCAGACCCTTCATTCTTCCCCGAGCCTGATTTGTGGGAGCCCACCCGATGGAGTAAAGACTCGCCGCTTGCACCCTCGTTGGCGCGCAATGAGGCGGAAGAGGAAGAGAAAATCGATTATGGATACGGCCTCGTTAGCAAGGGAGGAAAGTCGCCTTACCTCCCATTCGGTGCCGGAAGACATCGGTGTATCGGCGAGCAGTTTGCCAACGTACAACTCCAGACCATTAATGCTATGATTGTTCGTATGTTCAAATTCAGGAACGTCGACGGTAGCGATAAGGTCATCGCTACGGACTACGCCTCGCTATTTTCGAGGCCGATCGAGCCGGCTAACATCCACTGGGAGAAGCGAGACTGGTGAAAGGTCTCTAGAGCGGGAGAACAATGCAGATATTTAGATACCTAGAATCCTGTACATACAGCATTTGGTTTATTGGGCGACGATTACAAGACCGAGACAAAGAGCTTCGGTCAGGCATGACATGAAAGTAGAAAGCACTTAACTAGAATTAATATTAATAATTACGGGAGTAATCCCTATACTACCCCGCATGGAACCAAAGCACGAACCAGTGGCAGAGCACTTGTTAGTAGTTTGAAGGGATTCAAGGGATTCCCCTTACTTCAGCCTCTTACAGTGATAAATATGCTTACATACCTACTAAGGAGAACCCTCCATCCTCAAAACAGTATACTTTCAGACCAAGAATCACAAAACTGATTGTATCTACTACTTTTAGTTTCAGCGATCTTTTTAAATCATGGACGCGCGAGTGCAGAAATCCATTCAGCTAGCTGAAGCTCTGAAGAAACAGCCAGGCGCTGTTCCATGGCAACCCGACAAGCCATGGCCACAGCGATACTATTCATGGGACACAGAGGATGAAGCATGGCTGCCAGTATCCTCCAATGCCACCAACAGCGTTTTGAAGACTCCCAGTGATATCTCTGCCTTGGCGGTGTATAGCTGGAATGTCGACCTAATGTTACCATTTGCCGAGTCACGGATGGAAGCCGCGCTGGCCCATCTAGGCCAGCTACTGAGCCAAGCGTCATCTGCGTCGACCACGGCCGTCGTGATCAACTTGCAGGAGTGCGTTCCCTCCGACCTCATCACTATCAGCCGGCAGCCCTGGGTTCGAGATCGATTCTACATGACCGACCTCGACGCATCCGCCTGGGGCTCTTGGGCTTACGGCACGACCACGCTCGTCGATAAGCGACTGGACGTCCTCTCGTGCTTCCGCGTCCACTACGCCAAGTCGAATATGGAGCGGGACGCGCTGTTTGTAGACGTCAGCATGCCCGTGGCGAGATCAGCACGTGCTCAGACGCTCCGTTTAGGTAACTCGCACCTCGAGTCGCTCATATCAGACCCCCCGCTTCGTCCGCCGCAGGTGCAGGTCATGGGGGCCTACATGCACGAGGCCGGCGTGTCGGCAGCGGTAGTGACGGGCGATTTCAACGCCATCCAGCCGTTTGACCGCACCCTGCATTCCGACGCCGGGGTCAAGGACGCCTACCTCGAGCTGGGCGGGGCCGAGGACAGCGACGATGGATACACGTGGGGACAGCAGGCCGGGAGGGCGTTGCGTGAGCGCTTCGGCTGCTCGCGCATGGATAAGGCGTACTTCTGCGGGAGCCTCCAGTTGCAGAGCTTCGAGAGGTTCGGGGCGGATGTCGAGGTGCGCGAGGAGGACAGGAAGCAGAGGGATGGGTTACTCTCGCTGGGATTCGAGAGGGCTTGGGTTACGGATCACCTCGGCATCAGGGCTGTGTTCAAGTTTGAGAATGCAGTTCGCCTCTAAATAAATTAGCCCATCTTATATCGTAGCAGGCAACACTTAAATCTTGCCTTCTTTAACATCTATAAATAAACCCCCATTCAATTCATCGAATGTTATTATGTACTATTGAATATTTCTTAAGTGTGCAGTAGCATTAGGGTACTTATTTGCATTTCCTTAAGTACTTTCAGGCATGTTGAGGTAGGTCTGTCTGTCTTTTGACATTTCTTACTGTGCCATCTTCCCCCTCGCCTGGTCTTGACCATACAAGGAGAACCCCATATCATCGGCCAGAAACTTGGAGGAGTTACTGAAATCCGAACCGAAAGGGGTATGTTGGATAGTACCATACTGAGAGCAGTTGGATTGACTATCTAACTATCTTGTGCTTATTATGGACACTCTCCGTCATGGTGAAGCTCCCTCAAACATCTAAATGATAGAGGGTGAGATAATGGGTACTCGGAAGGGTTTGCAGCCGGCGGGGCATGAATGCAGACACCAATGTTTCTAGAGTCCAGCCACGCAATCTTGCTATTGCGACAATCCAACAGTCGATCTCTTTAGTAAGTGATTTACATTCAACAACTTCTACGAGCTGTACTCTGAGTAGCTACCATTAAAGACATTTACATATGTTTTTAATGTTAATGACCTCTAGTTTATAACGAATTGACCTTAACCAAGCTGAGACGTCATCCTGAAACGCATGGAACACTCAACTTACAATTCGACGGCATAAAACAAGAAAACACACAATAATTCATTAGGATAATCTTAAAGCTTAAAGAGTGAGGCACGGCACATACAATGTCATCAAACGGACTGGGACCCCTCGTCCGCCTCTGGGGCCTGCACACCGAGCAGCTCCCGGCGCCCACCGCGTCGGCCGACGAGCTAGCGCCCCTCCTGACGGCCATCCTGCAGGAAGCCGTGCTCTTCATCGACTCGGCGGCGCCTAAGGATTCTTCCTCCTCCTCCTCCTTCTCCTTCTCCTCGGCGGCAGACCCCAAGCTCTGGAAGCACAAGGGCACGCACTCGCACGCCGACTCGGCGGCCAAGATCGAGGTCCTGGAGCGCGTGGTGCCGGCCGCGGATCTCGCGCAAGTCGCTAGTGGGGATAAACCCAAGGTTACAGGCGCCGAGACCTGGCCAGTCGGGGAAAACTATCACGCTTCACCTCGTAGGCCACAGCCCGCTTGAGGCGCATCA